>JAMKCH010045996.1:0-68246 GCA_023653785.1 Ophioderma brevispina | reverse complement strand
TGTTTTTAGCACTTTTCAAAATTGTCTTCACCTTGTTTTATTTTATTTACCACCCCCATAATTTCCCTCATAATCGATGCCCTGCCCTCCTTCGAGATTTAACCGTGTTGTAAAAGCTTAACGGGAGCTATTTAAAATTGTCGTCTATTTAAAAATTAAGTGAAAAGTAATTTTCTTTCTTCTAGGCTATACAGCCTGTCTTCAAAAAATGGTACATCAAAACTGATTTTTTCAATATATATTCTCAATAATAAGTAAGTGTTTTTGTACATCACATTAAGAGAAAGACCATTCTTTCTTCCGGGATTTTTTTTGTTTCATCTCATTTGCTTTTTCAATCGAGAGATAACTGCAGTTTACTGTGGAACACAAAATCAAAGTTTGTGCCACTTTCCGGTTGAGTGAAAACGGTGAAAGAATTACTGCACATACGTTTTCACATTTTTGAAGATATTTAAAAGTCTTAAAAGGGATAAAATTCAAAGAACTTAAAAGATAATAAACCATTTACTACTGATGGAAGTTATGATCATTAAGTTTTGGCTTTAAGATAAAGTGAATAACATTCGACCTACTATTGTTGTTAGAGGAGAACCAGGAGCGAACAGCAACCTGGAGGAGAAGAGTTTTTATGGTCTTGAGTATCAAAAAAACGCAAATTCCCTACCAACAAACACCTTGATACTTGCTTCCAAATTCAAATTGTTATTGACTTCCAACAGTTTAGTAAATGCACAAAAGATAGTGCAATATTTTAAACCATTTCTTTGGTTTGGAGTGTTTATTGTGGTGTAAATTAACCTTCCTTCTGGTATGATTTAAACAGATACAATAATGGTAATAATGCAATGCGCTATTAGTCTATTTCATAAATATTTGCTTGTTTTATTTATTATGAAAAGAAATTATTTATCATTGACAATGATTTATTTTGACTATAAAACTTGTGTCGATATAACTAGACTGCCTTTGTTTACTTAATTCTGTGTTTTGTTTTCATTTTGTCAAGTTGCAATCTTTTGGTGAGCTCAGACAGCATAGTGTAACTGCGCGAAACAACTCGACCCATGAATAAAAGTGGCACAAAATCATTTTGGTGCATCGCAGTAAATTGACTATATCTCTGGATTGACAAAAGTAAATCGATGAACCAAACACCATGGGAAAGCCTGGTCTTTGTTCTTTTATATTATATCATGCAAGAATGACTTATTTGAAATTTCATCTTTAAAAAAACCAATTTTTTTTCTGATTGTCCATTTTTTTTGAGACAAGGCTGTAATATTATCGTGGACCCCAAAGACCAAAAGTCTAAAAGGACAGGATCGCCCCTCGGGCATAATTAATCGTTCATACCCAAAATTAAATACTATGAATGAACCCCTAATTTTAATGCATCCACATATCAGCTCTTACCATGACCATCGCATAATATGCTCTCCATTACTTCATTTGGCACAATTAGAAATATTTATGATATTTCGAGAGCTAATTGTGCAGACTAGAGACACCGATTTAAAATTCAAATTTCGGGGATTTCCTGAAGTGAGAAAGCAGCTTCACAAGGCTCATGGACGCACTTACCATTTAGCCTCTATTTAACAGTCGTTTAGTTTATGACCAAATAAACGCGAGAGAAGTGGTTGTTTGAAGTTTGAATACCGTGAAGAAAGACAAGTTCAAGCTAGCTTTCCCAGGGGCTTTCCCCCGCATGTCATCGAAAAGTTGTATGTTTCCTCTTTTAGTAGGGGGCGACCCCGGGGGGGGGGGGCACTCAACTTGTTTCAGGTCGGGATGTGCTCCCCGATTTTCCGACCTTTGGGGCTTGGGAACGGCTTTTGTTTTCGAAAGTAGGGGCTTGGTAACTTAAATCTTGAGAAGATTTGCAGGCTTGGGACCTGAAATTTGGCTAAAATTCGGCTCCTGAGGCCAAAATTTTCTGAACAGGGGACCTTAGGAACTGAATTATGGCTTCAACTGGGGTCTTGGGAACGGCTGGAAGACGCGAAAAGGGGGTCCTTAAGGCAGGTATTTACAACGACCGATTTATTTGCACTTCCGCCTGCGGTACTGCAAAGACCCGCTTGCACTTCCGCATGCGAAGTGCAAAGGAAATGTTGCACATTATCCGCATTCGTAATGTGCAACATTAATGTTGCACTTCCGCATGCGGAAGTGCAAGGCCGCGTGCATTCGGAAGTGCAAGATGTCCCGCGTACATGCGAACTACAGAGTCCGCTTGCACTTCCGCATGCTGAAGTGCGACATTATTTTTGCACCTCCTCATGCGGATGTGCAACATTTCCTTTGCACTTCGCATGCGGAAGTGCAGCGGACATTGGCACTTTCCGCATGCGGCCATTTATTTTTTTTGTCAATGCAGAACAACTTAATACTTAGCGACTTTGCAAACCTTTTTTCTAAAAATCTGAAGATCATTTTGGAATCAATTTTTCCCTCCAAAATTCGAAATTCATCGGTTATAATTAGTGCAAAAATGGGTCTGTTCTTAATCACCTAATTAGCAGTTTATAATACACCATGTAAATTCTTTGGTAGAGAGTGTGACATTTCTGTTTAAATCACACAGTCCAGCTTTAAATACAGAATAAATTAGAATCTAAGGGCAAATGTTCAACAAAGAGCCAAACAATTTTGTTTTATTGACAACCAGTATTCTCATTCATGCGAAAGAGGACGAGGAACTTTAATTGACGGCTTTCATCACGTTAATTACCTCGAAGGACTACCACCACCTCTTGTATGAGATACGGATCCGGGTTACGGATTAGAGCTATTAAATGTTAATACTCCTGAAGGACAACGCCCACCTTTTGTGATAAGAGCTCTAGTAAATTGGCATGTGCCAGACAGCGATAATTACTCCTGAAGGACGACCACAACCCTTTTGTATGAGACGCGGATAAGAGCTAGTAAATTGGCCTTGTGAAAAACAGCGGTAAATTTGAATTGACAGCTTTGATCGTCGGGGTCTGACGAATAGAGTGGGTAATTTGAATAGATTGCCAAATACCAAAATTAGTCAACTACCCCTGTGGGCTCGGACTGACATATTTTCCGTATCCATTTTTTTCACTGTTTTTTGACTGGAATTGCACTCTTTTTGTTGTGATTTTCACTTTTTCTAAAGTAGTTTTATGAGTGTATCCTTTTTTAGAATGTGGTATGTTTTACGATTTACTTAGTGAACAGTATAATTATTCAAGAAATGAACAAGTTAATAAGCTATGAAAAGGGTTCAATGTTGTAGGAATTGACAAGAGTAGTTTTAAAGTTTAATGTAAGACACAGAATTGGGGAGGGGAGTTATAGGTGCCTTTTCCGATTTATTTACATCTTGCTCTGTTGGTATGAAAGAGCGTCGCTAGCAAACAAATACCATCACCATTTAAACGCTGCTTTATTCAGAATTTCAGCCTGGATGATAATGAGGGAAATATCAGATACCAACATTGATACTACTTCCTGATAGGTCTTTGGGTCCCCAGGGCGATCGGAACAAGCGCTTTTGATAGACACCCCCCCCCAAAAAAAAACAAAAATGGACATTGTTTCCTTGGATGAATTGTGCATTTGTCTGAAACAAACCAACAAGCTGCGAACGTAGGTTGACAATACTCGGCAGTATGGTATACTGCAGTATATTACAGAAGCAAAGACTAAACATGACAAGGAATTAACAGATTTTACCCCTGCCAGATGTGTGAAAAATCACCTTTTATACAACAGTTAAATGACAAGAATCAACGTATCTCGTTTGTTTATAAGAATTAAAAGACGACCTTTTGACAATTGCCTTTCAACGCACCTTTTTGGAAGAACTCTTAATTCAAAAAATGTGTGAGTATATATGTTTGGAAGAACTCTATTAAAATGTGTGTGTGTGTGTGTATACGTATATTTGTTAGTATATATGTATATGCGTGTATGTATGTGTGTATGTATGTACACTGTAAAAAATTACAGTGCAATTTACATTAAAATACTGTAAAAAAAAACTTACAGTATTTGACTGTAATTTGGAAATACAGCAAAATACTGTAAATTTTATGTTCAATTTCCAGGCCTATAATGACTCAATTTAAAAGTGGAGCCTTTATTCGAATTATAATGAGCATCAACATTATTATACACAATTATGAATTTTCAATAATACGATTAAGTACTAAAATTGACAGGAAAAAATACTGTTAATTTTACAGGAAAATACTGGCAGCAATTCTGCCAAAAAAATCCCGTAAAATTACAGCTTTCACATGTTTTCATTCAAATTTACTGTATATTTTTACATTTTTATGTAATACATTTTACAACAAACTGTCAATTTTTACAGTATATTCACTGCAAACCATTGTGGATAGGCCTACTAGATTAGGGTGATCGGCAGTGCTTTTTAATCTACACACGTCACAATCGCTGTAATACTCACCAAATATATATTGATTTTTTGAGTGTTTTCGAAGAAATTAAAGGTTGTTACAGTAATACTGTAAATTTTACTGCAATTTGTTAGCAGAATTGTTTTCCATTATTTGCCTTAAAATTTATAGTATTTTTACATTGTACGTGGCTGTTCGTGCGCGTGCAATCCATTGTATTAAAAATGGTAACGTTGTGTTACCGGCCCGATTGCACGTGACTCCTCAATACTTTCTCTCAACCGAAAAGATTTACCTATCGACCATCGATTTGGGGCCCTTAAAATTGGTGTAACTACCAAAACACGTGTCCATTGTGGCAATGTGCAATCGCTCTTTTGTTGTCGCATTGCAAAAGAACTCCTTTGCGCGATAATTGTCAGATTCCTTATTGTTGGCGATGTAAGTCTCTTGTTTGCCGACACATTTGTGGCCGAATTTTCTAGGCCTAATCTTGCTTAATATTGGTTTTTTGGTAATTGGTAGATAGTTAGAACATCAATAAAATCACTGTTGTGACAATGTTTAAATCAACACTGTTACGATTTGAATGATAAATAAATGATAGATTACTGTAGTCCTAATTGCTAATACGACTTACTTGACGAACTTATGTACTTGAATTTGACGTTAAAAGGAAATATGTCAAGATTTTGTCAAGCCCAGTTACTTACTTCATAAAATATATGTACCTACATCACGAATTCCCTAACAAATAAACATTTGATTCAAATTAACAACATATAGGCATTTTTAATTTTTGCTTTTTTTGACATACGAAGAAAAACGGCGGATTTTTCCCACGGCTTCATGATCAAAACGCCCAACTCGTGACGTCATACTGATGACCAAACAATCGTGTTGACTCGAATTGTTATTGCTTACACTGTAAATCTTGATGGATTAATAAAGTGAATAAAAAATTGAAAAAAGTTCAGAATGACATTTTTTGTTTCATTTCGTTGTGTTTTATTAGTATTGAAGTGGCAACACTGCGATATGCATTGTCACACGTAAATTAATGATGGTCATCACCTTTTGACTGTCACATTTGCCTGCGTTGTGGATTGTCGGAATCGTTTTCGAGTAAGCATTGGCGGGAAATTAAAAGGGGCAAAATCTCAACATGTGGACAATTTTCAACTTATTTTTGATGTATAGTAATCTGACGTTACTTAAGCTTTCCATCCATACCAAGTTTTCCAAATTTTCCAGATCATGACTATTCCTTTAAAAGTTTGTAAAAGACTACCTTTATAGGCCCTATATTAATCATTACTTATTTCAATAAAATGTCCCACATTCACGCAGAGATTTGCACTTCCGCATACGCTGACATTTGCCCTTCCGCATGCATGCGTAATCACGCGGACATTTCCACGTCCGCATGACCGGAACATTGCACTAACGCTGGATTGCGGAAGTGCACGCTGAATATTGCACTTCCGCATACATGCGGGAATGCAAATATCCGCGTGCACTTCCGCATCCACGCGGATCTTTGCACTTCCTGCAAGGATGCGAAATGCACGCCCGGACATTTGCATTTCCGCATGGATGTGGAATTCCATCTTTATATTAGCACGTCCCATGCCACGCGGACATTTGCACCCTTCCGCAAGGATGCCCACATTGCATTTCCGCATGGATGCGGAAGTGCCACGCGGTATTGCACGTTCCATACATGCGGAAATGCAATTCCGGCGTGCACTTCAGCGGGCTATAATTATTCTACCCTGGTATCAAAAAATTTGCCCATCCTTTTATAATCTATAAAGTTTCGCGTCGCTACTTAATCCGTTTTGATGTGCGAGCGAAAACGTTAATTTTGTAAGGCCCATAAATATATAGGCTACTGTGTTAAATTAATATTGGTCGACCAACTGGGGCTCATTTTCGTATAAACTCCAAATCACAAAAAACACAAAAAAACATCCTTTAGCACTAAGATTCACAGGGTAAATGAGAAAAATAAGCTTTCTTCTGGTACCAAACATGTTATCACTTTCAGGGTCGAAGAAGTACCTGAAAAACGAAAACACACCTGAACCAAAACCTAAGTCATGAAAAATATTCTGTGTGATATAATTAATTGTAAAAGGCTACAAAATCATAATTAACTTTAATTACATAAAAACAAAAAAACAGTTAACATTAAAAAAAATCAGTGTGACTAATTTTAATTTGTCAAAATTGACAAATTTAATGATTTCAGTGCCTATACAATAACATGGTAATTACTGACGAAATAGATAGAAGTCGGGAATGACCCCAAAATTATATAGCGCCTACCAGCTTGTTTTATAACCAAAGAATCAAGTTGTTTACTTTTTAAAACAACGGCTTATTAGCTGTATCGCCCAACCTTGTTTGAAAATTAAACAAACTTGTTTTTAAAACAATTCAAATAAATACACATCAATAAAAGGATTTTAGCGGCTCGATCTATAGCAAATACATTTTGGTAGATCTTTGTTAACATCGTCTAATCCGTGAACTTTTCTCCGGTGCGTTTGGGGAAAATGGGTAATAATTTTCCATCCTTTCCGGTTCATTTATATTATCCATAAGCCAGTTTCTGTACGGGCCTTAAAAGTCGAGTTTGTTGAACCCACCTGGTGATTAATGTCCACCACTCACTTTGAAGGGGGTGTCCCCCGGACTAGGATTAGGAATGGTTTCCGCCCCGAAAAGTTGCACATTAGCGCGTAATGCCTATTTCAAAATGGCCAACATTGTTTTATGAAAAACTGCTCTTGTGTTTTCATTTAGATTAAAATTTTTATCAGGACCTAAAGGAAATAAAGTTCTATCTTCCTTAAGTGGGCTTAAACATTTAAGTGTCAATAGATGGCCGCCGGTAGGAGCATGTTTTGTTAAATGTACTAAATTGCCCAAATAGGTGGGGTAAGAATGCGCGTAGTATAGAATATTTTTAGAGCACCAAAAGAGAATTAATGACATATGTGTATTGCGGACATGATAATAACTTCATGATGGGCGGCGGTTATACCCGCTCGGGGGGACATAAATCAAGAAGAAAACACCCCCTGCACACATATTTTTCGACATAATAAGAACCACAACTAAAACTATTGATAACATTTTCTCGCAATTTTCTCTCGTATTGGATAATTCCAGACCACTCAACACTATTTGAGTGGGAAGAAAGCTGATCTAGGAAGAAGTAGAGAGAGGGAGGAAGGAGCCCGGTTTTGGTACAAAGTCAGAAACAAAGCATAGCACTTGTGTTCTCGAAAGAAACACTTAGGCCACCTATGTAAAGTGTCCTCTACATATAGACACAATTTTTTCACTTCTAATAAGCATAGTTTTTTACTTGTACTGGAACAAACACCCCCAATGACGTCACTGAGTAGTCCTTAAATACGAAACAACCCAGTTATTATGTTTTATTGAATCGGTTGAATGAGTGTTGGGCTTCTATGCACATCTTAGATTCAGTTTAACTAGTTATATGTCCGAAGTAGTAACCAGAATAATAGTGAACAGCACTCTCTTGGACAAGTCAATACTCCCTTTCTTTAATATTTTTTTACATCTTGAAATTGATTTAGGGTCATATTGAAGGTGTTGGTTTTAACGTCGAAAAGATGAGTGAGTAGGGCTGATTTTCTTCCGGATTTACGTAACCCCTTTTTGTTTTTAGAGTGCTATAATCACACGCCATTTTAAAAACAACGTATGTGCGTAAAATATAAAATGCATAATTCTTGTTGGAGCTCCAAAATATCACCCAGTGTTCTTATTTCAACAATATGCATTTAAGTTCATTTAGCAAAATTTATTGCCTCCTTGCGGCGGCCAACTTGGACGCCTAGATGTTGAAGCCCCCTTCAGGCTGTGGAAACTTGGTATCGTGTAGTCGTTGACAAAATTTTTATATGTATTGAAATTTAATGGCGGGTGGTTTTACATAAAACAATGGCGGCCATTTTTGAAAGGGCAGGAACACGCTAACGTGCAGCTTTTCGGGTGGAAACATACCTTAATCATAGTCAGGGGGGACATTCCCTTCAAGTGATATATGGGCAAATAATCACTATTGGGTTGGCTTTGCAACCGAACGGAAAAATATTGATTGATGGCAGATTATGGACCTATATAGGGTATGCCGGCCAAAGTCATAGGGTATTATACAGCGGTCGTGGTACACTTTTTGAAACACATTCTCACAGCATGGTTTATATACACCTCATGTAGGCTGAAACCCGGTCCGGAACCTTCCTACTTTATTATTGCGCACAAGCGTTTTCTTCCTCCCCAGTAAACTGATTATACGAGAGAAAAGCTTGTAAGACACAGGGTTAATAAAAATAGGTTGTGAGTGAAAGTTTGCCAAAACATGGGTCTGATGGTCATATTTGTAGAAGTTTTGCAAGTTCCGAAACATGTTTAATTTTATTAATTAGCAAATACTTTGGATTGAGAGAACAGAATAGGGGATTAGTCAAAATATAATCTAAAAATATGTTCGTTTTTTATTATAGTTAAACTAAACAGAGTAGATTATCAGATTATTGATCGTCCCTTATTGCTTCTTCATGTAAATATTATTGTTGGAGATTTTAATCAATTTGGATTGTAGCTGATGATCCTGATGCAAATCAATTGAAAGAAATTTTGAATCATTTAATATGTCACAATTTATCCACTGATGAACCTAGCCACATCAATGGACACCACCTGGATCTCGTATAACTAGCTCCTGCGATTTTAACCATTATTCAACTCGGCCCATTGTGCCATCTTTGTTGGTCTGACCATGGTGTATTCAATGCAAATTAAACCTCGCTAACCCACCACAGTCAAAACAGCGCATTATTTCCTACCGTAAATTGAAGAATATTAACCACATGATTTTAAAATGGAAATTAGAAAAGTCAGGATTTACTAAATACTCCTGAATCTGATCTTGACATACTTGCCGACCTTTGATCTACCCTGAGGCACATTCTCAACAAGCATGCCCCTCTTATGCATCGCAACTTCACACTGCGTCCACTAACCCCTCTGTATAGTGATGAATTGCCACTGCCAAAGAAAAGCGCAAACAACTTGAAGGCGATGAGGAAAAACAATAACTTAAATTGACAGAGACCTATTTAAACAACAGCGTCTTCTGGTCACTCAAATGTTGGCAGATGCTAAACGCTCACACTATCAGCAGAAAATCCAAGACTGTAACAAAGATCAAAAAGAAGCTGTGTTAAGGTAGTGGAAGCTTGGCTCTCAAAAATGGGAACCTAAAACTGGCCTCTTCTGACAATGTAAGATAGAACTTGCAACCTCCTTCAACAATTTCTTTTCTTCACTTCCAAGATTATTCACATCTTGAACCTTGGATAACTCTGATATGAACATGTACCATTCACCTTGATTTCCTAACATCAATTTGTGACTCGCTTTTAATGCAGGGTTACACTGCATCGTCGGATGAATTTCCACCAACTGATTATCCCATCTTCATCTCCGTCGAAATCATGTGGACCTAGATCCACTTCCCTCCTTGGATGCTCAAGAGTTCATTTGGTTACCTTCCTGCCAACTATCACCAACATCGTCAATCTCTCCCTGATACTGATTCCTTCCCGAACTGCTTCAAAAATGGTTTGCCTTGGCTCTCGCCACTAAATCAAAAGCCAAAAAACAAAAAAAAACCACACTGGATGCAAATAATTTCAAAAATTAGCGCCGTCATTTCTAAATCTCTTTTGTGTCAAAAATCATTGAAAAAGTATTGCTTCTCGCCTGAACTGATTACCTTTCTACAAATGATTATTTGGAGCGCCGTTTTCATCCGCCTACAAAACATCCACGGAACTTAAACTGCAATTAGTAAGAGTTGCAAATGGATATCTTATGTTCTCTTGATAACAAATATGGTGTGTTCTAGTGTGTTGGATCCTGTCTGTCAGCCTTTGACACCATAGACCATCGGAATTTTAAAATGTCCCTGATTCTAATTGGTGTCAAAGGTCGTGCTCTCGAGTGGATTTGCTTATACCTTAGCAACATAAAGATCTCTAAATATTAAATGGAACTTTATCTCTCACCTTCAATGCCCCTGTTTGGAGTTTTCCTCAGGGATCAGTGGCTTGGGCCACACTGTCGTTTGCTTATATATCACGCCTATTGCTGAATATTGCTCGTAACATGGCTAATTTGCACTATATGCAGATGACACGCAACTGTATTTTTCTTATGATAATGAATTCCCACTGACGAATGAATCAGCTGTGCGTCAAATTGAATGTTGTGTTGCAGACGTTAAGTCCTGGATGACTGCTAACAAACTTAAGCTAATATCATGACAACTGAACTGTACGGTTCACAACTAAGCAATTGCATCTAAAATCCAGAGTTAAACATATTCAACTTTGCCAACACTAATATTCGTCCTACACCTTCTGCTCGCATTTAGGGGTATTGCTGATTGAACACATTTCCAATGGCTGAACAAGTGAGAAATTTGTTCAGTCCGCTTATTTTTCAAATTGGTTAACATCATCTCAATCATGAAAACTTTTGTCTGACGACACTAAGCCACTCAATTCTGGTCAGGCCCTTAGCACCTCCCGACTTTCACAATGGAAATGTCTTTTGTATGGACTTTCTAACACCTTCTTGATAACTTCAGCGAACACAAAATATGCAGCCCCGCTCTGTCTCTCAAAACTCGCAAATAGATCACATAACGCCAACTCTTTATGCAACTTCATGGTTACCCATTCGACAACGGTCCCACTGCAAGATTCTGCTGCTAACATGGAAAGCACAAATGGACTTGTGCACACCGTCCTTACATTAATATCTTCTTACTGCCATACTTGCCAACCCCCGGACTCCAATCGTCAGATAACTCTCTTGTCCTTACCCAAAACCTTATCCTATTTCGGTGTAGAGCTTTTTTCTTCGTGTGCACCACAATTGTGAACTCCTTCCTATAACCATTCTCTGTTGTGTTTCCGTTAATGAATTTGAGAACAGTCTTAAACATATTGTTTCAATCTTGCCTTGAATGTTTTTTTACATTATTGCATTTTCATTATTGATGCTATTTGACTCTCTAATTATAAATTGTTCACGAACCGAACTATTTTGTATGTTTTTGCTCCTCCTTCGTGTTACATGTTCATGTTGAATAAGTGTTTCTTCTGTTTACTTGGTTTTGGTAATCCTTGTTCAGGCGCTCTAATAGGTTGCCTAGATTGATGGCGCTTTATAAAGGCTATTAATTATCTTATTATTATTCTTATTAAACGCACAACTTGTTCAATTTATGATATGACGGAAATGTGCTTGTGGTGGCTATATTGTTGTTTTGTAAATGTAGAAATCTACCTTTATCCCCCTGGCTTGAAGAGCAGAGGGGTATATTGCGAGGGTGCGCATGATCCCGTTGTATGTATGTGTGTGGTGTTGAGGGATGACGCAAGTTTACTTGCTGTATGTTTTAAAAATGTTGTTTATTAGCATTTTATTTCATCATATATATCAACATGCACAAAATCTTTTTTTATTTCGCTTTTTTTGGACCACGGGTTTTGGGCAGTTCTTCGAAGAACCGTTTGGTATGGATTTTTATCGATCACAATTCCGTAGGGGTGCCGGAGTTAAGCCCATAGCTCGCAGCGAGCAGTCTACGGTCACGTCCGGCCATTCACATCCTGATGGAATGCATACAGACGTCTAGAATGCATCGTACATACAGCACGTACGTGGTTGTTCGTACGCCGTGCAAACCTTTGTAAGCTTTTGTGTTACCACCGCTGATTGAACGTGACTCCCTCATTCTTCTCTTTCAAGGAAATGATTGAATATCGACCATCGATTTGCGGCACTTTGTCCCTGAAAGATAATTGATTATACTAACTACCAAACACGTGTCCGTGTGGCAATGTTCAACTTCTCTTTTGGTGCGAATTGAAAAAGACCCCCTTTTTTTTTTTATTTTGGGTTTCCACGATAATTGGTAGAATCCCGCATTGTTTGCGAATTGTATATCTCATCCGCGTTTAGTGTCGAGCCCATCTTTGTGGCCGAAGTGTATCGGCCTAATCTGCTTAATATTGTTTTGGTAATTGGCAGATCTCTCTTTATTAGAATGTACTACATCACTGTTGTGACAATATGTAAATCACACCTGTTGTGACTTGGAAATACCTAATTTGAATGATAAATAATGATTGATTACTAAAATCCAGGCTAATCTTACATACTTGGCGACTAAGGTTACTGTGATTTTACCTTAAAAGTTTGCAAAATACTCCGTATATATTAGGTGTGCGTGTTCCGATCGGCTTTGGACCCCCCTGATTTAACCCGGAAAGTAGTAATCGTTTTGATATAGATGAACGGCCGTATTTTTCTCTTGGTCGTCCTGAAATTTGAGCATACATGCGGAAATGCAAATGTCCGGGCACTTTCAGCGGCTAATAATTACTTATCTAAACACAACAACTGGATCAAAAATTTTCCATCCTTTTCATATCTATAAAGTTCGCGTGCGATCCTTAATATCCGTTTTTTGATGTGCAGACGAAAAACTTAATTTTGTAAGCCCCCATAGAATCTTAGGCCTACTGTTTTATTATTTGGTCGAACCAACTGGGTGGCTCATTTTCGTCTAACTTCCAAATCAAAATCCTTTAGCACTAGATTGGTCACAGGGTAATGAGAAAATAATAGCTTTTCTTCTGGTACAAACATTTCATCACTCATCACTTCAGGTCGAAGAGACCTAAAACGAAAACATAACCTAACAAAACCTAGTCCTGAAAATATCTTGATGATAGAAATTAATGTAAGGCTTTTTTTTTTTTACAAAAATCCTAATTAAACGTTATAATTACATTTTCTGGTTTTATTTCCTTGATTATAAAAAAATCAGTGTGACTAATTTTACTTTGGTCCAATTGACAAATGTATATTTTCAGTGTATACATACATTCTTAATTACTGACGACATAATAAGTCGGGCATGACCCCAAACTTATATAAGCCGACCGCTGTTATAACCAAATAATCAAGTTGTTTAAACATTTTAAAAAACAACTGCTTATTAGCCCTTTCATCGCCCAAACCTTGTTTTGAAAATTAAACACTGTTAAAAATCAAAATAAACTCAAATAACGGATTTATCGGCTCCGATCTATAGCAAATACACTTTTTGGTCGATCTTTGTTTAACCATCGTCTATATGAACTGTCTTTTCCCTCCGGTGCGCTTATCGGAAATGGGTACTAATTTTCTCACCTTTCCGTCATATTAGATTAGTCCAAAGCCAGTTTCGTACGGGGCCTAAATTCGAGTTTTTGTTGCAACCACCTGGTGATTAATTTCCCCACTATATCACCTTGAAGGGGTTTCTCCCCCACTAGGATTAGTTTTTTCCAGCCCCGAAAAGTTGCACATTAGCGCGTACTGCCTATTTCAAATGGCCACCATGGTTTATAAAAACTGCTATTGTGTTTTCATTATAGATAATAATTTTATCCAGGGAAAACTAAACGAAATCAGTTCTACTTTTCCTTAAGTGGGGCTTAACATTTAATGTGTCCAAGATTGCGCCGTAGGAAGCATGTTTTTGTTAAATGTAACTAAATTTGCCAAATAGGTGGGGTAAGAAAGAATGCCGAGTATATTTTTAGAGCAGCACCAAAAAGAGATTCAATGACATGGTGTATTGCGGACATGATCAAACCTCATGATGGCGGCGGTTATACCACGCCGCTCCTGGGGACATAAGATCAAGACGAAAACCCCCTGCACAGCTTTTTCGACATAATAAGAACCACAACCTAAAACTAATTGATCAGTTTCCTGCCATTTTCTCTCGTACTTTTCTGGATCATTGCAGACCACTCTACACTAATTGACGCTGGGAAGAAAGACTGATCTAGCAGTAGAGAGAGAGAAGGAGCCCGTGGTACAGAGTCAGAACCAAGATAGCACTGATGTTCTCGAAAGAAACTTAGGCCACCATGAATTTTAATTTTTCCTCCTACATTAGACAAGTTTTGTTCAACTTCTTCATAAGCATATTTTTTTATTTTTACTGGTAAACCCCAATGACGTCACTGAGTAGTCCTTAAATACCAGAACACACTAAACACACGACTCATTTATTTGATTTTATTGATCAGGTTGATATGATTTGTTGTCCTTCCTATGACACTATTATAGATTCATTTTAACTCCGTTATATGGCCGAAGTATAACCGAATATAGTGACACACTCCTTGGCCCAAGAGTCAAAACCACCCCCCTTTAAATATTTTTTGTACATTTGAATTGATTTAGGGACCATTATTAGAAGGTGTATGTTTTTTAAATAACGTGTCGAAAAGAGGATTATGGCTGCTTTTCTTCTTACTTCCGTGAGTTACGTACCCTAGAGTGATATAATACCGCCATCTTTAAAAACAACTTGTGCGTAAAATATAAATGCCATAACTCTTTTGGAGCTCCCAAAATATCACCAAGGTTCTTTTTTCAAAAATTGCCATTTTAGTTCATTTAGCAAAATATGCCTCCTGGCGGCGGCCATCTTGGACGCCTCGATGTTAAAAAGCCCCCTTTCAGGCTGTTGAAAACCGTGGTGTTCGTGCTAAGTCTATTGACCAAATTTTTGATATATGTAATGAATTAATAAACATGGCGGTTTTACTAAAAACTGTCGGCCATTTTGAAATGGCAGGACCGCTAACGTGCAGCTTTTCGGGGTGGAAACATACCTAATCCTAGCAAGGGGAACATTCCCTTCAAGGTGGATATTGGGAAAATTAATCACTAATTGGGGCAACGAACGGAAAATCTGATGATGGCAGCGTATGGACTAAAATATAGGTATGCCGGCGAAAGTCATAGGGTATACAGGGTCGTGGTACACATTTGAAAACATTCTGTCAGCATTGTTCTATACACCATCATGTAGGCTGAACCCCGGATCCGACCTTCCTACTTTATATTGCGCACAAGCGTTTTCTTCCTCCCCCGTAAACTGTATTATACGAGAAAAAGCTTTGTAAGACCCAGGTTAATAAAAAATGGTTGTGAGTGAAAGTTTTCAAAACAAGGGTCTGTGGTCAGCTTTTGTAGAAGTTTTGCAAGTTCCCGAAACTGTTTAATTTATTAATTAGCAAATACTTTTTGATGAGAGAACAGAATATGGTATTTAGGTCCACTATACAGTCTAAAATCTGTTCTTTGTCTATTATGTTTAACTAAAACAGCACAACTTGTTCAATTTGCTATGAGGGAATGTGCTTGTGGGGCCTTTTTGTGTTTGGGTAAATGTGGAAATCTACTTTCATCTACTTTATATCCCCCTGGCTTGAAGAGCAAGGGGAATTGCGAGTTGTGCTCATGTCCGTATGTATGGTGTGTGTGTTTTGAGGAATGACGCAAGTTTACTTGCTGTTTTTTAAAATTATTTGTTTATTAAGCATTTTATTATTTCATCATATATATCAACGCACCAATCATTTCTCTTTTGGAACAACGGGTTTTTTTAGGCAGTTCTTCGAAGAACACTCGTGTTGTATTGGATGTTTTATCGATCACATTCGTTAGGGGTGCCAGGAGTGAAGCCCCCATGCATTCTCAGCGAGCAAGTCTAACTGGGTCACGGTCTGCGAATTCACGCATGATGGAAGGCCCTAGCATACGTCTAGAATGCATCGTACATACAGCACGTACGTGGTTGTTCGTTCGCCGTGCCAAACCTTTGTAAGCTTTTGTGTTATCGCTATTGAACGTGACTCCTCAATGCTTCTCTTTCAAGGAAAATGATTGACCTATCGACCATCGAATTTGCGGCACTTGTCGCTGAAAGATAATTGGATTATACTGACCAAAAACACGTGTCCATTGTGGCAATGTGCAATCGCTCTTTGGGGCGAATTGGCAAGAAACCCCCTTGGTCCGATAATTGGTTTAGAATCCCGCATTGTTTGAGAATTGTATAATCTCTCGTCGCGGTTATTGGTCGCCCCATCTTTGTAGCCGAATTGTATAGGCCTACTATTGGCTTAATATTGGTTTTGTTAATTGGCAGATTCTCCTCTTTTATTAGGCAGTTAATAACATCACTTTGTGACATAATGTAAATCAACACTGTTTGTGACGTTGGAAAATACCAATTTTGAATGAATTAAATAATGATTGATTACTATATCCATGCTTATATGACATACTTGGCGAACTAAAGGTTCTTGATTTACATTAAAATTTTGCAATACTACGTATATATTAAAGGTGCGTGTTCCGATCGTGTCCCCCCCCCTTTTGGTACCGACACCCCCCACACCCTGATTAAACAAAAGAACCGCTTTTTTATTGTTTTAACCACTTTTATAGCACAGTATTGAATAGTGCTTTGCAACATGCTTATTGCGTCTCCATCAAAACCAACCGCAAGTTTGTTTCCCACGGTAACTTGATGGGGTGTTATGTGCAAGTGCCAGTCTCTCAATTCAATCTAGAAAACAATACCATAAATCCGAACAACCACCTTTAATGACTCATTTACTTTACTTTTAATAAAATTTCCACATTTACGCAGACATTTAATTGCATTTCCGCCTGCGAAGTGGCACATGTTCGCGTATGCGGAAGTGCAAATATCCCGTGCTGCCGGAATGCACGCGGACATTTTCACTTCCCTTACCACACGCGGAAGTGCAAATATCCGTGCGGCACTCCGCAAACCATGCGGATATTTGGCACATTCCGCATGCGGAAGTGTAAGCGGAGATTTGCACTTCCCCGCATCTAATCCTGATATTTTACACTGCCGCAATGTCGAAAGTGCAAGCGGAAATTTGCATTTCCGCATGGTTGCGGAAGTGCAATCTCCGCGTGCCACTTCCGCATGCGGAGTGCACGCCCGTCCCCCAAACCTCCCTGCATCCTGAACTTCTTGCCCCATATCCCCTCCCCTTATCTCTGCTGACACCTACTGCGGACATTTGGGCACTTCCGCATGCGGAAGTGCAAGCCGGATCTTTGCAGTACCGCATGCGGAAGTGACAAAAAGGAAAACGGTCCCAAAAAAAAATAGTTCTATAGATCAGATTTGATTATGTGTAGAAAGCAGTTTCTTTCTCCGACCGAAACGTTCCTCCGGCAACGATGACATGCTCTTTATAGTGATTCTTTAAAGGCCGACTCAGAGATTCCTGAGGAGGCGCCCTCAATTTCCAAAAAATCGTGTGTTTTTGCATGTACATTAATGCTTGTCCATATACTATCACTGTGTGAAGTGCTAAGCTAAATCGTTCCTTTCATCTAGAAAATCACACACTTTGTTATAAATCCGGGATCCGGAATTTTGTTATTACACAGTACCTATGGGACGTAATATAACATAAATGGTTATTGATCAAAACGAAAAATCCGATACATCTCAAAGTTCGGAATTGTGGATTTTTTGTTACTATCTTTAGTTTAGGTTGGCTTTTTCATTAGTACACAAAAAAAATAATATGTCGAAATCTTGAGTCAGACTTTAACAAGAGATCACGTGAATGATGTTATGATTTTCCAAATCAAATGTAAAGATGATGCTGCTTTCTTTAAATCTAGAGTTAAGAAATCTGTAGATTGCGGTGGTAAAGATATGTCTGCCTCCAGGATTATGAGCAGAAACTTAAAGTGTTTTGTATGGTGATCTCTTTTAGAAACAACCTATTTCCATTGGGTATCCGGAAGTGGTTCATTCTTCTCAGACTCTGTACTATGATTCATCACAACAAGAGCCTACCTTGGGGGATCAGCTCCTCTTCTATTGCAGTTCAAGTGAGATGTTTGAGACTACTCAACCACTATTGGCTGATGCTACTCCACTCATTGAACTTTCTAGTCGAAGTCTACCCAGTTTAGAGCGCAACTTTTGGTGAAGTGGGTAACGATTCTGATTTGATTGAGGATACCAAAAATGTGAGAAGATTTCCCAGATGTGGAGTGCTATTATGATGTCGGCTTTTTGGCAGTGAACCTATTTCCTAATATGTTGTTGCGCCTGGCTTGTCGGCTGTTTTGGTCCATCGAGGTTTGAAATGAGATTCTACTATCGGCAAGATACAAAGTCTCCAGTTTTTGCGTCAGTGCTAAGCTTTACAAGAAGCAGATTGTGAAGCCTCTATACCTGTTACTGCGATCCGACAGATTTTTGATGGGGTGCAAGAAGGCTATTTGGAAGTTATCAAAAGATTCCCCTTCTCTGATGGATTCCTGAGTCTTCTGAATGTGAGAAGATTTTCAAAAAGTTCTTTCAGTTCCTTTGGTTCCCAACTTTGTGGGATTAGATGAAGTCTGATGGGAAGACTTTACGGTAGAGGAGACCATGCCCATCAGCCTGGAGTGAAGTTGGTTCCTTCTAAGTATGTTGGAAAATAGCCCATAGGGTAGATTCATGGAATGAGGGCAAAAGATGGTGATTCTGCGATATTTGAAAGCATTGCCCGTGATGGTTGAGAACATCGATTGTAGCCTTACTCTCTCTAAGTCATCTTATGAGTGGTTTGCTGGAGCCTTTTGTGGAGCTGTCTTAAGAAGTTATTGAGAGATGTTCATGTACTATGAGGAGATCTTCATCAAGTTTTTGCGGAGCTTTCCAAGATTGCTTACCAATTAGGTACTCTCAAGAAGACCAGTATGATGTTGACGCTTTGAAACCTACCGCCAAAGAGGTTCTCTTGTATACTCCCTGAGGAAAAGAGCTCTTTGGAGGTCAGTGGTCTGGATTAGCTTCTAAGAAGAGAATCGGTTAAGCCGTAGATAAGCTGTCAGAGTTTACCACTAAGGAGTCGAAGGTTCCTACAGACATAAACGTTATGAAATTTACCACAAGGAGTCAAAGTTCCTCCAGATTTAACGTTCTGATTTGGCTACCGCAGAAGGGCTTCCAACTTTACTATACTCCTTGCCAACAGAGAAAAAAAAACCAGGTTCCTTTCGGAAGTCAGGCTACGAATATTAACCTAACCAGGAACGGTAGTTTTTGTCGGCCAGACGACCCAAATGCAACGAAAGGCAATTTAGTTTTATTTTTAACGGCCCAGATCAACGGAGAGGGCAAAGTTTGCGTTCATTGCTCTCGCCGTTGTTCCGGCACAGGAATACGTAGCGTAAAGTCAATACAAGGCCCCCCAGATTTGCTTGCAAACGAACAAAAACATCGCGTCATTTTCCGGAAGACGGCCCAAATGCAACGAAAAAACATCGCGTTCATTTTCCGGAACGGAGCCCAGATGCAACGAAAAAACATCGCGCAATTTACAGGAAAAGACGTTCCCAGATGCAACGAGAAAACATTCGCGTGAAATGGCATAAAACAGGGTAAAAAAATAAATAAAATAATTAAAATGGGCTGCTACTGCAACAACTGATCTGCATGAAATTGTAGCTATAGGTCGCAGCGTGGTGGCGCTATTACGCTACATCATAATCGTTCGTGGCGCTATTATGTTACGTCATGCTCCGCGTTTACGTCATGAATACGTTTATGAAAATGAAAAAATAGACTTATCGAAAATGGTGAGCGATATCACAATGAAATCGAAATTGTCTATGGGCATTTGTACACGTGTCACCGCTGATGAAAAAGCATTGCGCCTTCTGCGGGCAGCAAACCGTCCGAAAGCAGTTGATGAAAACATTAGCTATTTCCAAATCAATAAACGGCCCAGATGAAACGAAAAAAAATCGACGTCATTTTCCCGGAAGACGGCCCAGATGCCAACGAAAAACATCGCGTCATTTTCCGGGAAGGACGGCCCAGGTGCATGCAAACGGAACACATCGCGTCATTTTCCGGTAAGGACGGCCCAGATGCAATGAGGGCAATGCGAGCATTTGCGCGACAAAAAGTTGTTGACGGCCCAGATGCAACGAAAAACATTTTACGACCGGGTTACCACGTTTTCGTTGGCCTTCTCATTGCCCTCGGCCGTTGTAGGGTTAAGGGACAGCGAATTCAAACTTATAGAGGTTTCATCAGACAGCATAGAAGTTATTGTCCTCCTACTCCAGACTTAGAGGCGCGACCAGGGCGCGAGTAGGGGAGCCGAAGGTTCAACTGATTTCTACCTACCTATGGCGCCAGTAGGGGCGTCTATAAGCCTTCCTCCCAGGTTGTGGCGGTCGTCGATAACCTTGCTTCACTGGGTTATTGCGGGAATTTCAGAAGTGTACCTTCTAGAAGTTTACCACTCGTCCGCCGATGATGTGAAACTAGGATTTTGTTTACTCCTTATAACCAAAGAGACTTCAAAGACTATTGATGAGAACGAAAGTGAGGAGTTGTTTAGGAAAAAAGGAAAAACTTTTTCTAATAATTAATCTTGGAGGTCTACTCGTTCTTCCTAGTCGATGAAACAGGAGATCTCAGACCCCATCTCAATTGACGCTTCTGTAACAGATTTTATTAGTCCGAGAACATTTAGAATGAAAACTCACGCAGCTGTTATATGGGAGTGTATATTAGGGCTGTCGGCACAACGTACACTTAAGGATTCTTACATCCATGTTCCATTTTTTCCTCACCGCATGGCTTCGCTTCCAAGTTCGACAAACCAGTCGTACCAGTTCGAAGTTCTGCCATTCGGTCTTTCTACTTCTCCCCTTACCTTTACAAGATGAGTAGAAGCGTGGCAGAACATCTGAGAATGAGGGGTATCCGATCTTCGTCTTATCTCCGACGATGGTCTGATGTAGCACCAAACAGTCAAGGCCGGATAACATTTTTAAATTGTTAAAAGACGGTGAAGGAGCTGGTTTTCATGATAAACTTAAAGTATTCAATTTAAACCTTTTTCCCGAGTCTGAAGCCGGAGTTTTCTAGAAAGCAATCTTGGATCTGAAAGAAATCCAAAGCTTTCCAACAGAACAGAGCATTGCAGAATTTTAAGATTGCATCCTACTCATTCCTTAAGAGAAGTTCATCTCCCGCTCATCTATGGCCTCGGCTATGGCTCCGCTCCTTAGGAATGATGGCAAGCTCGGTAGACCTTCTACCCTTATGCAGATTGTGGTTGGGACTTTTTCCAGCTACACCTTCAAGTTACTACAAAGAGACTACTTCAAGACCTTATATCGCCAAGATCCTTTGAAACAAGATTGAGAAGTATTTACGATGGTTTAACAACTCTAAGTTCCTATGGTGGGAAAGAAATTCCACGGATTCCACACTAAGTTGTAATTACGACAGATACTTCGAAGACAAGTTGGGGAGCATGCTTGAGGTCCAACTAAATTCAAGGGAGTGTGGTCCGAAGACTATAAAAACACCCATATACTGTACTAGATTCTAGCGGTGTGTTGGCTTTAATAGGCGATTCAACAGACATATCTGGACAATCGGTGAAATCAGACGGATATTCCACCGTAGTTCCTACTAAACACCAAGGCAGGACTAAGAGTATCCTCCTGTGCCCTATGAGTATCCCGCCTCCTCACTTGGTGTCAGAATCATTCCCTATTAACCCCGAAGGCTGAACATCTCCCTGGAGTTATCAGTTAGAGTTAGACAGTTTTTCCAGGGGAAGTCAGCCAATAATGATTGCTTACTCGGAATCATGTGGAGTGGCATCTCACAGCCGGATTTGCCAGATGATTTTCAGATTACACAGGCCATGGTCGATCTGTTTGCAATCAAGACACATTTACCAACTCCCAACATACTGAAAGTATAAAACATGTGGCTGGCGAACGAGAAAGTCTGGGTGAGAGACTGCTTTACAATAATTTGGTCAATCTGATTGAATTGTACTGACAAAAGTTACAGCAATCACAGCATCAGCAATGCCTGCTTTAAGCCCCATTTTTGGTCCACTTATAGTTTAGGTTTTAAGGCTGGCCAGTATTCGAGGATCATCCAAGACGGATTCCTATAAAGGCAAACCTGCTGGTAACGGAAGATCGAGAGTGACGCTTCAAAGGCCAAAAATTTTATAACTACTTGTCTGTGTGCCCTCTCTCAAGCTTCTGCCTTCACCTGCAAGGGTGTTTATTTCAGTAGAAGCTGCCTCAATGGCAGCAGGTGCTAGAAGGAAGTCAACCTCAATTATCTACTATAGTAGACTTCGACGCTTCAACGTCGGTGACTAATTTTGAGGTTGATCCGCATGCAGCTTCTGTTTGTGACGTGGCTAACTTTCTGACTTCTCTACAACCATCAACTATTAGAAATACTTGTCAGCCCTTTCTACTATCCATGATAATCCGGATGTGATAAAAGAAGATAGAGTCCTTTGCTCGCTCTCATTAAGGGCATGGGTGAATAACGGACTACCATTAGATAATCACTTCTATTTTATGCATTATATACATTACGAAATGATCCAACTATGCTTTTTTGGTGCTCAAAAATGCCTTCAGACACCCTATTAGCCACATTAAAAATTTCGGTGCGCCCTCGCCTAGTAGCGGTCCCGCATGCTACGTCAATCAGTACGCCCAACCATATGACGTCACGGGCGTCCAGAATCCTTTGCTCTTTTTGTCCCCGCCGAACGCGTTCGAACGGGGACTATAAACTGAGCGCGTCCGTTCGTCCGTTCGTCAGTCCTCGTCCGTTCGTCCGTTTGTCAGTTCTCCGTTTCGTCCGGTGATACAAATGTTACCCATGTTGTATACGATTTATCTGAGTTCCGTAAGTGCGACAATGATGTAACTTGGTGGCAAGAAGGCGGGTGGGTTGAGTTCTTGACCTGATTAATTTTGGGCTTAAATAATGCAAATTAGTTCAATTGCATAATTTATGAAAATGTTCCTCCAAGTGCAAAAGCTGTTTACAAGTTTTCTGGAGTTTCATAAGGCATTAATGATGTAACTTGTTGAAGGAGTGGGCTGAAGCGTTTTCGACCCCCTAATCACAGTTGGGGCTTATTTCGGCAAATTGAGTTATGTAAATGAGCTAATTAATATGCACAAATCAGCGTAATTTGCTATATGTTTGATACTGTACATTTGGATACTCAAAATTCCTGCACTGCATGAAAGCGTATAATGGGGCACATCTTTATTGCAATTTGAAGTCTGTTATATATGCGGCCAGCGGCTTAGGTAGCAAATGAGCTAATTAATTAAATATGCGTATTGCTGTATCTCCTCAACGGTGGCATCGGATAGGCCAAAATCCTTCGCTACATGAGACTACTATGTCCATAGGCGGGGGTGGTGTTGGGGAGGGGGTTGGTAGTGGGGAGGGGTGTTAGGTTATTGGGGAGGGGGGTAGTATTGGGGCGGGGGGTTCGGTATTGGGGCGGGGGTTTGGTATTGGGGCGGGGGTTTAGGTATTGCGGGGTTTTGGGGAGGGGGTGGTGTTGGGTGTTTCAAGTGTTGGGGAGGGGGTAGGTGTTGGGGAGTTGTGGGGTGTTGGGGAGGGGTGGGTGTTGAGGGTGGATTTTGCGGGTGTTGGGGAGGGGTGGGTTTTGCAGGTGTGTGGGGATGAGATGGGGTGTTGCGGGTTTTGGGGAGGGGTGGGTGATTGTAGTGCTTTAATCGCATGTTAGTGATCGCGACATTCGGGCGTGGCCATATTTTACGCATCGCGTAAATACGAGTTCCGCCTTGTTTGCGGTCTCAGTTGGGGCACCATTGTGAAAATTTAATGGGATAATTAACATAATTTTCCCCTTTTAATCTCCGATTTATCGGCGATTTAGTTATGTATATAATATCTGATAAACATCTACCTCTAACTCGGGTCGTCAGAGTTTTGGATGATGATGGGTTGGTGCAAGTTGAGATGTTTTCTTTAGACCGGAATCCGGAAGTTTGCTAATGAGTGGAATTCGGAAGATTTCTAAGGTGGAATTCGGAAGCTGTTAACAAAAGTCTCAGATATATATTATGATTATACGCTTCACCATGGTTTGCCCCGCGATCCAAGCCATTGTTTCGCGCTGCTCGTACTCGGGTGTAAGTGGGCTTATTCCTTGGTCAGGTTTAGTCCCCCCCCTATGTAAGTCCACACTTAGACCCCAGTGCATGTTTGGGATATGTCCCTGTCGTGTCAGCTCCCTTGGCATTACTTTATTTATTTATTTTTCGCCCTTTTGTCTTTCAGCCCGCGGTGCAACCAAATTTCATTTGTGTTTGCTTCACAGCGTACTACCAGCTCTTGCCGATGAATCTTAAAATTGTCTCAAATTTTTTGGGGGGTGCCCTGTGTCTTCTTTCGTCCTTCTTGTCTCCTTGGCCTTATTCTGCTCTACCCTTTTTGGAACACCCGATTCTCGGTGCGTGTCACCTATTGTTCTAACCGTTACAAGTATGTTTACCTTTGATGTTGCAGAATTAAGGAACCGCTTCAAAGATTTCTGGATAAAGAGTTCCTAAGAGGACAAGACAAGACCCGCATGAATTGTGTGTAAAGTGCCGCATGCTGGTTCAAGACGCGAGACCTTTAATCTACACAATGGTAGACAGAATTGGAGATCCAAAAATTCTTTGGTGAATTGGACGTGTATGGAAGAAAGTTAAAGAGACAAGGCCAAGGCTAAAACGGCTCCATCTCCGTTCAGGGCATCTCCCTCCGGGTCGTTCACCGGTGAAGCTTCTACCTCTACCACTCAACCTTGACTACTTCAAGAGCAGTCAAGTTCTACCTTTGAACTAGCTTCCAGTCGTTATTATCTACGGTTGCTACAGAGGCTATTAGACAGTTTATAGGGCAAGTTCGTCTAGCCACCTTTGCAGTGTGATGATAAGGGCCGTTGATTTATGTTAATCCGAGTGGATTAAGTGATTACTTACGACTGGCTGGTCTATCCACTCCTTCCATTCATGGTGAATTAGAAGATTATCAACGGTTGAGTAGCCCGACGGTGCCGTCTCTATACGGGTCAAAAGAAATCCAGCCGTGGCCTATTGACGGTTCAATTCACTCAAGTGCTCTAACAGCGTCTCGGTCTCACCAGCCGATAGAAATTCTGCCTCAGTCCAGTGATAATTCACAATACTTGAGAAGTCAGTCTGGCTCTTTTATCCGTGGTGTGAAACTTAAACAACCTCAGTCCACCGGCGTCCGTAGTGTTGCAGTTGATTAAGAACTGAGGGCGACTCCCGTGGCGGCAGTGAATGAAGCTCAGCGGCCTTTGTTAAGACTTATTGATGCGGTTAAGGTTATGATTAACGGTACCGGTTGCGTAAGCAGATATAGTCCGGGTAGAGTCAACAGTCCGGGGCTCCATAGACGAAGATCGGAAATATAAAGCTGATCTAAATTGTTGCGTGAAGAGTCCACTGACTCGATTGCCCTATTGTTCACCATGTTCACGGACTATGAGTACGCCGGTCAATGGTTACTTCTACACCGTTGTACCCGTTAATTGTGATGATGTTATAGAAGTAATTTATGAGTATGATGATAATTTTATAATCAGCTCTACACCTCTTGACGGCCGTGTATTACGTAGCTTAGCTATGACTCATTATTGCGGCAGGAGCCGCCGATGTTACCCATAGTATACCGACGGGTCATGAGTTTATGTCAGAGGAACATGAGACTTTTTTTTTCTCTACGCCTATGCCAGAAGAGACATTAAAGGCTATGATTTTGAAAAACAAAGTGAAAGAATTGTTAGGAAAAATGCTATTTTTTTCAATAAGAAAGTATATGGAAGGATTCTATTCGTTTTTCTTCCTACCATTGAAGAAAACAGGAG
Source organism: Ophioderma brevispina (assembly GCA_023653785.1). Lineage (NCBI taxonomy): Eukaryota > Metazoa > Echinodermata > Ophiuroidea > Amphilepidida > Ophiodermatidae > Ophioderma > Ophioderma brevispina. Next base: position 42,109 of record JAMKCH010045996.1, on the reverse strand, counting down.
ACCTCAGACCGTTCAAAATCTACGCCCTCTGAACAGATATATTCGTCCGAAGCTTTTCAGATTGGTTGCTCTTTCAGCTGTCATCAAAGAGTTGAAGAAGGGCTGGTTTGGTGCAACATTCGATTTAAAAGACGCCTACCTTCATGTTCCAGTTTTCCCTCATCAAAGGTAGCTTCGCTTCTGTTTAGACAACCAGTCTTACCTATTTCGAGCTCTGCCATTCGGACTTTCTACTGCTCCCCTTACCTTTACAAGACTAGTGAAGACAGTGGCAGAACATCTGAGAAGGAGTGGTATCCAAATATTTATCTATCTCGATGATTGGTTGCTGTTAGCTTCAAGCTAATCGAGTCTGAGAAGTTAGTTTACTTTGGTTATGAAGAAGGTGAAAGAGCTGGGTTTTGGATAAACCAAAGAAATCTAATCTCATCTCAAGTCAGAAGCCGGAGTTTTTAGCAGCAATTCTGGACTTGAAGAAAACCAAAGTTTTTCCTACAGAAGAGAGAATTGCGAAACTGTGAGATAGTATCTTTCTCATTCTGAAGATGAGTTTATCTCCTGTCACATGGTTCTGCATGACTTAGGAATGTGGCAAGCTTGTAGACCTACCCACCCTTCTGCAAGTTGTGGATGAGACTGTCCAGTTACACCTTCGGGATTACTATAGAGACTAACGTCACGATATACACCGTTGTTCCATTAAGCCCCAAATAGTGTAGCATCTGACAATGGTGGATGTAACCAAGACTTCTTATGGTGGGAAAGAGGTTCAACGAGATACCTCTAGCGATTATGTCCACGACGGGCATACTATAGAAAGATAGGTTGAGAAGCATGCATGAGATCCCACAAAATAAAGGGAGTATGGTTCGAGAAGATAATAAGGAAATCTACCTTAAATATACTAGAGTGCGGCATAGCGTCTAACACGCTCTTAAGAGATTCAAACAGGATAGTTGCTGGAAGTCAGTGAAATTCAGATTCACGACAATTCCACTGTAGTTGCCTATATATCAACCACCAAGGAGGTACAAAGAGTATCCTCATGTGCATTCAACCATCAGCCTCCTCACTTGGTGCCAGCACCATTCAACTACCCTCAAGGCGGAACATCTACCGAGAGTTATCAAATGTGCTAGGAAGGACAGTTTTTCCTAAGGAAAATCAGCCAATATGATAGCTTATTCGGTATCAACTCTGGATAGTGGCATCTCAACAGCAGTGTATGCCAAGATGATGTTTTCACAGACATTTACAAGGCCATATTGTTAGATCTGTTTGCAAACTACAAGAATTACCAACTCCCAACGTACTGCACGTGGCTAGCGACGAGAAAGCCTGGGTGAGAGACTGCTTACAATAAGTTGGGCAGAACTGAGTTGCATTAAGTCTTTCCACCGTTTTAACATTCGGCGAACGGTACTAACAAAGTTACAACAACATGTCAATAAGAGACGCTTGTAGCCCCGTTTTTGGCCACGTCAGGTCTTGTAGTTAAGACGGTCATCTGTTGGAAGACCATTTCTGTGAGATTAATTTCAATATTATAAACAACTATAATGTGCCTTTAATTACAAAGGTTAACTGGAAGCTAGTGCAACTCCTTGATTTGATCTACCAATGTGTTTGGGTTATTGCCATAGCAACCAAGGTACTCTATGCAGCCCTAGCTAACTTACTTGACCCTAGACTTGATCACCATTGGTATGTAAATAAATCAGTTGTTGTGATGGCTTACCTGTGAGTCTGACGTGTGCATTTACTGGTGTATTGTAATTAAAACAAATATCTAAAAAATTGGCGACGAGATCGACCATTCTCGAGGAGATCCATGCCACAACACTACGTGACCAGACGTTCGTACGGATTTTGAGATCGAAACTACTCCAGGTAAAACTGGTTTTAAAAGTCGGACTTATTTTGATGGATTGGATACTTATGCTGCTCCCACCCTGTCTGCCGGAGCTAGCTGCCAATCATCACATTTTGGTACTTGTGAACAGGCTGTATTGAGATAGTGGGGGCTGATGAATGCAACAATGGCTGAGGCAGAACCTCCTCCCCATGTAAAAGTTCATGGTATTTGTTGGTGCCGTTGGACCTTTTGATAAACAATTATCGAGGACTGGCCCTCCTATAGTGAGAGGTTGGACAAGATTTATCCCAAAAATGAAATTCCAAATGACAAACGTGTCTCTGCGCTCATAAGCATTATTGGAGGGGAAAGTACCGGTTTGTTAAGAAAACTGTACAGCAGCACCGACCAACCGTCCAGTAAGACCTACAAGGATCTATAGTGGAGCGTTTGCAAACGCATCTTGCCCACAACCGCTGGTAATAGCAGAGCGTTTTGCTTCTAACAAACGCGATCACGCAGCCAATTGGATGAAAAGGTTAGTGATTACGTCGCAGAACGGGCGTCTCACTCGCTGACCAAGTCTGGTTAGGGGAATTTATGAATGATGCCCTACTTGATCGGCTTGTTGTGGTTTGAACGCGACGCAAAAATGTACAGCGAAAGCTACGACAGTAGTCGAAAAAAAACGGGACCTTAAATTTTTCATTTAAGAAAGCGGTTATAGTAGCACATCGCAGTTGCAGCAGAAAGAAAGATGCAACAAAACACGATGCAGAGCAACTGCATCAATCTGCTAGTGTAAGTAATGTTAATAAGCTACTACGTCGATCAAGCAGCACAGCAAAAACCCTGCCATAGATGTGGGGCCAAAGCGGGACATCCGCCAAATCAAATCCGTTTTCAAAAAGACGCGGGAATGTCATAAGGTGGAGCGAAAGGACCATATTAAGCCTGCTTGTCGCACTGGAAGATCACAGTTTAAGCAGAAAGCATTCGGTACCGCAAAGAAAATGCATCAAATGTGAAAACACTAGCAGAAAATATGGTGATGAAAGCTCATCGTGATGTAATGACATCCCTGTATACCCTTTGAAAAGGTGTACCAAGTGGTAATGTAGATCAAATAAGAGAATTCTAAGGCAATCTGGGTAGCAGCCAATCGTAGATGGTTTAGACAACCACTACGAATGGAGTTAGACACAGGTTCAGCTGTGTCAGTAATTCCAGAATCTATGTTCAACAACATAGATCCAAACCCAAATGGATACTTGCTTCAAAAACACAAAGCAGTGTTCAATATGAAATTGGTGAACTTAAAGGTATCACCACCAAATTAAAGGTATAAAGAAAATGCTTCGCCCAAATTTGTGAAAGCTCGTAATGTGCCATATGCATTAAGACCAAAAGTTGATGAGGAGCTTGACAGGCTTGAAAAAGAAGGAATTATAACAAAAGGGTCTCATTCTGAATGGGGTACACCAATTGTCCCCGTTGTGAAACCTAATGGCAAGGTAAGGGTGTGCGGTGATTACAAGGTGGTGACTGTAAAACCTGTACTTGAAGTAGAACAATACCCCTTACCAAGAATAGAGGACAGTTTTGCAAATATCAGGTGAGGGACACAATTTAGTAAGTTAGACCTCGTCAAGCTTATCTATCAAAATGGTCACAGATGAAGAATCCAGAGACGATTCTGACAATAACACGCACAGGTTTTATAGATATAAAACCGCTTGGATTTGGTTCGTTGATAGCTTAAGTGCCCCAGCTATTTGCTTAACCCAGGTACAGGACCCAAATTTTGCAAAGATATCCTGGTACGCTACAGGTGTCTGTAGATGACATGGTCATCAACAGGGAGAAAAACACAAAAAGAGCACTTGCAAACTCTGGCAAAGGTGCTAGGAGAAGACTTGGGAAAACTATGGCTTACGATGCAAAATTTGAAAGAACGGATAGACGTTGAATCTTCAAGGAAAGAAATAACATTTGTGGGATAAGATCAACAAGATGGTCTACACCAAGACGCAAGATAAGGACGAAAGCCGATTGAACGCGCAGACCAGCGAGCCCAGAGAATTGTCAGCAATTACGCTCTTTTCTTGGACTGATAAACTATTATCATCGCTTCCTACCCAAACCTAGCAACAGTTACTACATCCATTGAACGTCTCCTGGAAAAGGATAGAAGTGGAAATGGAGTGAAAACTGCAATGTGCGTTTAGGAAGCGAAAGGAGATGATCGCCTTCTGACCAAGAGTGCTACACATTAGACCTAAGCTACCACTTCGCATAGCAACAGATGCATTGCCGTATGGACTGGGGTGCAAGTCTTTCCCATGTAATGGAAAATGGCACAGAAAGACCCGTTGCATTTGCTTCGCGTTCACTTATTCAGCAGAACGAAATTATTCTGCAGATTTACAAGGAAGCTCTGCTCATTATTTGGGGGTGTGAAAGCATTTCCATACATACTTATAGTATATGGTCGCCAGTTTACGTTGGTTGACCGATCACCAACACCTAGTAGCAATCTTCACCCTGAAAGGTGATACCAGTTATGACGCAGCACGTCACACGCTATGCACTATTCCTTTGCTGGACTTACGACAAATAAATATCGCACTACATCAAAACATTTAATGCTGATGCCTAAACTCTCGGTTGCCAGTCGAGAACACAATGATGACGCTGATAACCATTAGAACGCCATTGATATCTTACAACAGTCAACCACGGAACCCTGCCAGTGACATGTGAGCAGGTTAGAAAAGAGACAAGACGCGATGCGACGCTCGAGCAAGTGTATGAGTACACATGAAGGAGGCCAACTAATGATGATGTGTCACAGACGACGTAAAACCATTTCAGCGCTGCAAACATGAATTATCTCTCTGCCAAGGTTGCATCATGTGGGGATATCCGCGGCATAGTAACCTGAAAAACTTCGCTCACCATTCTACGATGAATTGCATACTGGACATGTGGGCGTGGTTTAGATGAAGCCCTTGCAAATGAACTGTCCTGGGTGGCCCAATATTGATACCCGGACATAGAACAAATGGCCAAAATATTACGGGTTGCCAGGAAACACAGAGGGCGCCAGCACTGGCACCACTCCTCCAGGGAGTGGCCAACGGAGAGATGCAACAGCATTCACGTTGAACTCTGCCGGTCCCTTAAGATACAGTTTTTCGTGGTTGTTGATGCATACTCTAAGTGGCCAGAAGTAATTATGACCAAGTCGGCAACCAGCACTCACACCATAGAGATGTTACGCCACAATTTTTGGCCGTAACGGTGTGCCTGAACACTTGTGTCTGACAATGGCTCAGTGTTTACATCATCTGAAGTTCCAAACATGAATGAAGCCAATGGTATAAAACATATCACATCAGCGCCTTTCCATCCTTCGACAAAATGCCTCGCATACGTTTCATACAGACGATGAAATCATCTCTTCGTCTCCAGAAAAAAGGAGGACGGCACAATCTTAATAATTGACCGTTTCTTAATGTCATACAGAAACCACCACTGCAACAACAGGTGACACGGCCCTCTATGCTGCTCAGCAATCTCCCCTAACGCTCGCGACTTGATTTACTGAAACCAGATTTGCGCAGAAAAGTGAACAACAAACAGATTGATATGGCTGCATCGCTAACACACAAAGTCTGCGGCAGTTAACCATCGGACATCAGTATGGTAACGAGACTATCGACCTTGGAAACAGTGGACTCAAGGAACTGGGATTTTCGCGCACAGGACCCGTTTTCAATACAAGGTCAAGATTATTCCTGAATGATTTGGAGATGACACATTGATCAGATTATGTCTGGAACAAAAACCACCCATTGCAGATTCTGAGCCTAAGGAAGTGCTCGAGGACATTGACCATACCTGAATATCGCACCTGACAGCGATTTGCCTCGCGCAAACATACCGCAGAATATACTCCGCCACAACACTAACCACCACAAACAACCCAATGTGGCAACAAATGTGGAACCGCCACCACCACTGCGCCGCAGTCAACGCTAAAGAAACCACCTGATAGGTTTTAACTTTTTAGACTAGAATATAGAATTTAAGTATCATCATGTATAAGGGCAGAATAATCCCTTGATGATTACTTATAAGACCAGGTAGTCTAAAATCCCCTGAGTCAGTAGTTTAAGAAATACGAACATGAAAGAATCCACCTTCTTCTAAGTTTGACAGACATATTCTTATTCTTTTATTCAGTATATAACAAACAAATTTTATTAAAGTCATTATGAAAACACAAAAACTTAAAACTTTAAGGTTTTTTTTTTTTTTTTTTTTTTTTTTTTTTTTTTTTTTTTAAATTAAATGTAAAATTGCATTACAAAGAGCCCCACTCAAAATGATATCAGAACTTTTTCTAAAAGTTAAGATCTGAAAATACCTCTGTAAAAGTTCAATTGAAATACTTCTATTATAATCTACATCTTGATGACCCTCTAAAAATAGAAAGGGGGAGATGTGAGATATTTACTATTATAAACAATTATAATGTGCCTTTAATAAAAGTTAACTGGAAGCTGATAGTTTGTGTCATCTTAAGTTGAAGAGTGACGTCACTGCGACCAGGTACTCTATGCAGCCCTAGCTTACTTACTTGACCCTAGACTTGACAAAAACCTATTGGTATGTAAATAAAATCAGTTGTTGTGATGGCTACCTGTGAGTCTGACGTGTGCATTTATTGGTGTATTTTTAATTAAACGAAATATCTACCAAAACTAGGTTTAAAGTTAAGCCCACCATATACTTACGTCCAGTGAGCGATTGCTGTGCCAATACAGGATTTTGACTTCAAGATAAAGTGTTACGCATACTCAAGCGCAGAAATCGCTTGCTGCGACTTGGAAGTATAACATGGGCTTTAGACTTGAACATTGTAATTGGCCCTTTTCCTGCCTTTGCTGGGCAAAAACCTGTTGCTTGGCAAGCCGGCAATCTGCCTTGCTTTAGGAGAGCACACCAATTATAAACCCCTCATTATTTAACCACTGAATTAACGACAATTTGTATTTATGTTCTTGTTTCAGGCTAGGCCCCAAGACAAACATCAGCTATGTCTACATAGCACAGTTGTGTATTATTATATCATTGTGGATGTAAGTATATAATTAAGTAGATGTCTACATTCTGTGATTTTCCGTTGAGTTTTTGTCCTCTTACAAGGGAGGATAAAATGTTCTGCAATATACCTGTAAATTATAGCTATGAGGAGTTAAGACTTACGCTCTTCCAGTTTTTGTGTTGCCTGCACTATAGCGAGGGAGGCAATACTAATCCAAATTCTGTAATATGTTCCAAGTGTAATGTGTTCTTATGTGTGTAGTGTGTGTTTATGTGTGTGTTAAAGTTTTTGGTTAACCAAATAAATTGCTTGTGGCATGGACATGTTCCCCAATTTCCCTAAACTCGGGTCTTAGTTCAACCTAGACCTTGCAGTCATGGTAGGTTAAGGTTGCCATAACCAAGGTCAAAGATCATTGAGGTCACTACACTACACTACACTAGGTGCTCTTACAAAGAAGACCGAGTATCAGAACAACCTTAACAAAATAAAACAAGAAGAAATAATTTACAAATTAAAACTTATGAGCTGTGATTCTTGTATTCTGAGAAAATTGTTGTCGCAGGTTGTGTGGGAACATATAGAATGATAAGTTCATAAGGTATGATGGAAACATTAGCAGAATTTGCAGTATCTGTAAAACCATTTGAAGACAATTGTCAGAACCTGAAATGACTTCTTTTTTTGTTGATGGTAAGTCAGTGGAATTCATGAATGAGTAGCAACAAATGATCAATATTTTCTTCTTCTTTTCTTCTCAGGCATTTTAAAAATAATGACTTTAACAGCTGTTTTTGTACATGCATGAAGTTTCTGAGTCAGCCTTGGAGGTTGCCGAATAACAAGTAAATTGGTGGATAATCGAGTCTGGAAGTGATGATGTCATGCACAGCATTGTGATAAGTATACTTTCGGATGAACAGGTCAACTTAGCAGAGAATGAAATTCGAACCTTTTTCAAATTGCTTGTGCATGGATACCTAATTCCAATTGTCCTCCAAACTTGAAATCTAAGAAAAAGCTGCACATAGGGATTTGCATTTCATGGTAGGGTTAAAGTCACATTAAATCGGTCAAAGGTCATTAGAGGTTAAACGTGCAGAGAATGAAGTGTAGTTAACTTTTTTTTTCAAATTGCTCGTACACGGAAACACCTTGGACACCTTAACTCCAGTGCCACCAAAACTCAAGTCATAGGTGCATCAAGACAATTGCATGTCGTTTTGGTTGGAGCCCTTACCAGCATACTTAGGTCTACAAAATGTAAATGACACTAGTCAGATTACAAGTGGGAGTTGCTATCCCAGGTGGCAAATGTATGACAGTTTCCCAAAAGAGTCAACATATTAACGAATCTAAGATTAAAACTGTGGCTTCCTAAAAAAAGGTGTGTTTGGAAACCATAGAGGGCACACTACTGAATAATGCACACGCTAGTTTAACACTTAGCGTTTATATTCATTTCGTACTTCTTGTCTATAATATCTTGAAACTTTTCTTATTAGGTATTCAAACCAAATCAAGTGCAAACTTTGGGTGGTGTTATCAGAAATTTCTTCATGTCTCTTGTGAAGACACACAGAAAGGGCTTCCAAAGATGCTACAGTGTCTCCCATCCTAATTTGGCCTGTTTTTGTGTCGTCTGCATGGGGTCTATATGATTGCTTTGGTAGTGTGTGGTCTGTGGATGGTGGTAAAAATGTTGACCAAAAATGGAACCTAAACATAATTGCCGGTTTCAAACATATGTGCATACATTTTCATGGCACTTGCATGTAATGGTGCTTGGATAGTGCCCCACATTTACCCCTTCAAGAGTGGGAACAAAGGTTATCTAGAGGTCATTAGAGATCATGGCCCCAAAATGGTCAGATTTATCAAATTGCTTGGTGTTTCCACATGTGTTGCTCAATTTCATGATGATTATGTTTTCAGAATCTACCATCCAATTCATTTGTACACCACCAGTAATTCCAAGAATTTCACATATTTGGTCCAATTTAAGTCTCCCTTGAACCGACTTTAATAAAGTCGGATTCAAATTCGGGTCCTTTTATACTGTATCAATCCCTTGGTTACCTCATTTCCTGATAAACCGCTTGTATTAAGTCCATTTTTTTATTACCGTTTGTAAGCGTTCGGAATCTTGTATGCGTTCCTTGTGTAGAGGTTCGGTAACCTATAAGCAAGTAAAACATCACTTGCATCGAAGTTAGACTCAAATTCGGAATCTTTGGATAGCTTAAAGGTGTATGGTGTATTTCGTGATCCTAGCACCTCAAAAGGACATGGGGGATTTTGTGATAGCAGATTCCTTGTGTGTGTGTGTGTCCGTGTGTGTTCCCTTTTGGTTAGGCTGTGTGCCCTTTTGGTTAGGCGGTGTGTTTGTGTGTTCCATCATATTGGTTAGGCTGTGTGTGTGTTCCATTTTGGTTAGGTTCACTGGTTTGTGCTGTTATTCTTGCATACTTTCCCTTATCAACTTCATACTTGGTCACATGAACCCCTGACCCAAGGCTAATGTAGAGTGTGCACACATTGACCTCTATTTACCTTCATATGACCTTTGACCCCATTCTCTTGCTCCCTGCCAGAGGGCTCTTGCAAGTTTAACTTGCAGTATTTTTTGTTTGTGGTTCACTAGAAATGCACAAGAAGATTTCAGTTGATTCTGACCGTGCACTTTTATGTTTTGAGCAAATGTTTGTATCACAGTGCCCCATAGGCTACTGTGTTGTAATTTCTGTCCATTTACAGACAGAAAATACAAAATTACAAATTTCTTCCAGAGCAGATGCACATAAATTAGGCACACATACTATACGGTTCAGATGATATAAAAATTTCAATTTTGTTTAAGGTAAGTGGGTGGTGGGACGAGGCTGTGGCTCACAAAATGCTCCTTTAATGTTTATTTAATAATTTCAATGCAAACACATTTTGTAAGGTAATATGAAAAGCTGGACGAAAACCCAAATCACACAGTTGATGGACAACAACATAAATCAATGGCCCAATTCACCTGTTCAAACAACCATTGTGACAGGAAAGCACTATTTTATCGTTAAAGGAGAACCCGTACAACGAATAATATTATACAACATATGCTGCAAAATAATTATTGACCACATATTGAGTGGTTTCATCGAAAAACAGAATTATATTAACCATAACAATGAATTAAAACCATCTAGTCTGACCATGTGCTATTTAAAATTCCCGCTATTGTTTAACGTGTTATGCGATACGGTCGGCACGCTTGCGTCATACATGCCATAGTAAATGCACACTATGAAAGCGTCACGTATGGAAGGTGTATGACGCTACTGTGCGGTCGGTATCGCATAACACATACACATATCCCATATACACTAGCGCGAATTTTAAATAGCACATGGTCAGACAACATGTTTTAATTCATTTTTATGGTTAGTATAATTCCGTTTTTCCATGAAACCACTCAATAGGTGTTCAATAATTATTTTTATAGCGTATATTGTATCATTTATTCTTAGTACGGTTCTCCTTTAAGCCCATGATATTGGGAGTTTCCGTTCTGACCTTTCTGACACACTTATGAATTTGGAAACCCTTCACGGAATAAAGCACAGGTTTATTCCATTAAGGTTTCCGAATTCATAAGTGTGTTAGAAAAAAGTTTGTCAGATGGGTCAGGTTACAGAAACTCCCCACGATATACTTGGCAATCACAAGGAGCATAGCGTTTCTTTTTATGCCATCAATTCCGTCACTGATTGGCAAAGCAAATGACGATATCTAATCGATAAATTGCTAGCATGCCCAAGCGACTTGACGACACACTCCAACACTTGCAGCGATTACACATTGGAAGCAATTGATAAAAATGATGTAAGCATTTTATTACTACCAATTTTACAGTCGCACTGCCACTGGTAGTATACCATAGCTTTTAGTTACCACATAAATGCATAATTTAGCAAGAATATTTTAGACTTTGGTCAGAGTATAGAGTATCGTATGACTTATGTACTATTCCTTAGGCTATTACAATGTCCACATCTTACAATTTCAAAGATTATACATATTAAGACTAGGTATCAAAGGGGGATTAACTGTGGATTAAAAACAGATGATCTAACTCTCCATCTTAATGTTATGAGGTAATATTACGATGTTCAGGTCTTAATGTTTCAAAGATTATACACATTAAGACTAGGTATCAAAGGAGGGTTCAACTGTGGATTAAACCAGATGATATAACTTTGCATCTTTAATGTGATGAGGTGATCTGTGGATTAAATGATTAAAGAGATTATGTTTTGATTAAATGATTAAAACCTTGACAACAATATGATTACCAGTTAGTTTGAAAATATGCTGCAATTCTACTAATCTCTTCTTTTCTTCCCTAATGTTCCTGTATGTGTCATCTTTGGGGGAAAATGAGAACTTATTGAGGTTGACAGAGATGTTGCAATAGAACTTAGATATCGGGATTCTTTGCAGTAAAAGGTTTGATGTCCATACTCCATTTCATGTGTGCATGCACACCCATAGGAAAATGGACATTCATATGGCACCCTCAGTTTTTGCCTTACTTTCATCATGACAATATTTGGAAGTGTTCCTAGATTATTAAATTATTTAAAATATTTGCGATGTCCAAATGACAAAAATCATCAGAACAGAATTATTTAGCATAGGCCGGCCCAACACATCTAACCATTGGGGGCATTAAATAATTCCTTAGTACTGATTTGTACATTAAGGCGAACATAGATGGCACTATATAAATGTCGTAAAGGCAACAAGCGGGTGTGCATGTAATTGGTACACCTGCTAATCATGTGACTTTCTTTTTTTGTGTAGGGTCTAGCGAGGAAATTTATAGCTGGCTTCCTCATCCAAGCAGTCATCAACATCCTAAGACGAATCACACACATCGTCAAGCAACCAAGCCTCATCTTTAAAGCCCTCAATCATGGAGACAACTGGAGTCTAGGCTATCATCTAGGCTTGTATGTAGGAATTTTTAGAGTAAGTTGAGCAAGCTCTTTCCTTGGCATTAAACATCAGAGTACCTGGCATTAGCCACTAAAATTAATAAAAACATGAATATTATTTTACACACATGGGAAAAAAAATCGATATCCACAATTACTCCCAAGTCTATACTTAATTAAGGAAATAAATCTTTTTACTATGGTGTTAAAAAGAATGCACCTATAATGCCAATTGCTACTTCAAATTCCCTATCACAAAATCTGTGGTGTTAATAATCCTGATTTGACCAATTCAAATAGATCTGATACATTATGAGTAATTATCAGCATTTATTAATCTATTACTCTCAATTCAGCAAAATCCTTGCTGTAGGAGAAGCTAATCCGAGCAGTCTGAATAATAATATTTCTGCTAGAAAGTAGGAGACTTGGTAGAGAGACTCAGTTCACACACAGTATATAGTAATGTTCTGCTCATTTAATGCACAAATTTTGCCATATCGTCCCATCATTGTTGATTCCAGTTAAGTAAATTTCAAATGACAGCTCCCTTGATAAAAAGATCCATTCTCAATGAATTTCAAAATCAAACTGAAGTTCAAAATCTCTCGCAGACATAATTACACCGCAATCCTCCACTCAGATTGTGAGTGTCATTTCAATTCAAAGCAAGCCCGTTTGAGACTGGACAGTTTTGCCGGTTCCCATTACTATGACAAGAGCTGAATCTTACCAAGAGGTGGCACTATACCATTGCCATACACAATCAGATAGGGCTGCCGAGAATGTTGTGGCTGTTGCCACAAATCTACAGCTAGAATCTAGCTATTAGAGTTAAAATAGCCGTTGAATGAAACTTAAACTGGAGATTTATTTTAATTCTGAGAAATTAACATATCACAACAATCTGATTTGTGAAAGTAATGAATAATGTGTAATTGCTACTTTCATGTACTTGGAGGTCATTGTTTTGTGTAGGAGATGGAAGTGTCTGTTGTCCATACACACACTACAACCTAACAAATACAACCTAACAAAAATGAGAACTGAACTTCACGTTATACACCCTTTCTGTAATTGTCATATCCTGGCCTGACGAGGGCACCTATCAAGTTATGGGATGGTTATCTCTCAAGGCCAGCGTAATGCCTCTCTTTGGTTATATTGTAAAAATGAAACAAAAGAGAGACATTGTGCTTCCCTCTAAACAACCCTCGCCAGGCCAGGATGTGACAACTACGGAAGGGTTTATAAACAAAAGTGGAAAATGGTCCGTCTAGATAAACTTCATAAACCCTCATTTTGACCCCCTTCTCTTCCTCTCTACTGTTTTATATATTATAATATGCTTGACATGGTTCTTTGCAGGGCCTCATGTGCTTATTACGATGGTTGAGAAACAAAGACAGCCCTATGCATGCCTTACTAGCAGGTGAGTTTATTCAAAGCATTATTTTACCGCTCGGCTATTACAAATGTCCAGCAGGTTTTGTTGAGATCAACGCTTTGTTTTGTCCATCTGTGTGCGCATGCTTGTGTGTGCGTGTCTGTGTGTTTCCCTCACAGAGGTGTACACACTAGACAGAGGTAAGTTTGCAGTAGAATGACCTTTGATCTAATTTCAAGGTCAAAAGGTCAATTTTCCCATTCAATTTACCATAAACCATAAATGCTAGAATCATGAAACTTCCTGATAGTGGACTTAGATGAAATCTTCACAGTATTTTATTGTTACCTTTTTAAAGGCAATCATCAAACTTAGCTGGTTTTGAGCCTCTTAGGATAATCTTTTTGCAAGAAATATGGACTGTAGCTTGGGATACTACTCTGTAGAGCTTGTCAAATGATTTCTACATCAGAAAAAGGATATCCCACATAGAGGTTTACTTTTTCAATTATGTATTTTAACTACTTTCTTAAAGTTGTGATTTTTGGTCTTTTTGCAACTGAATCTTACTATGCATTGGTAAATTTTGAAATGCGTGTGTTTAGGTTTAAATGTAAAGAAGGTATTTTACCTTAAAGCTTCAAAATAATAAAGTGACTGTCCTCTGTTTTATTGCCCATTTTTATTCAAATTTTCCAGAAAATGTCAAATATTTGCCAAACTTAAAAATTCAGCTATGGATAATGGAAGAAGGTATAAAGGTCAAACAAAATGCCAGTAGTTGCATATTCAGCCATAAAATAACTTGTTGGTACATGTTGTCAGAGGGGGGGAGTGGGAGGGTTAGCGTGGTGGGTCTTCTGCTGTGATTCCAGGTTTGACCCTCAGTCGAGTCTGCGATTCATGTGCGTTTGGTTTCCAGTCCATACTCGACCTCGCAGGTTTTCTCCGGGTTCTCTGGTTTCCTCCTGCTTCTAAGACTGGGCTTTCTTCCCTAACGTGTATATGATATAATAGTGTATAATGAATTGAAATAAAGTATCTTTGTGACACTAGAATGACACAATAGTGTTGGTGTATCGTTAAAGGGACATAATGGCATAACAAAATTTGACATAATGAAAATGACCCTTACTGAAATCACTTCCACGAGTTTGAAAACAATTTGGATGTTATCTGGCATGTTTTGCGACACAATTCAAAAGCATTCAGACTGGGATTCAGGCATTGTACTTTAGGCTTGTAGTAAGATATTGATCTGGCAAGTGCAAGATGGATTAGCCGGGATTAGCACATATACAATAGCAATGGTCTTTGTCATCAACATGCTTTTCAAGTTTGGTAAATGCTGGCAGTAATGTCATCATCCTTGTTCCAGAAATTGCCTCAAACTGCCACCTCCCCCCTGGAACTCTTCCTGCATCCTGTTTTTACAGAATGTAAACATCCAAATTGTTTTCAAACTTGTGGAAGTGATTTCAGTAAGGGTCCTTTTCATTATGTCAATTTTTTTCATGCCATTATGTCCCTTTAAATACTAATTCCTCCTCCTCTCGGTACATGTTACCAATTCTCCAAAATAATTTACCTTTTCAGAAAAATCTTAAGGGTTCTTAATTTGATGATGAATGAACCCTTGATGGAGATTGAGGGCGCTATTGCCTTCCTTTTAACAGTGCTCACAGAGATTTTATGGGAAATTGGGGGTGGATATCAAATTTATCCACCAATCTTTTACGGTAGATTAGTTTATTGTACAAAAATATCAATTTGAGATCATTTATATTCATTTTGTCATCTGCTGAAATTGGGATTTGTTAATAGTATGTGTGTTTGTGTAGCTTTGTGTGTGTGGCACTCTTTTCTGCCATTTTCTGCCAAATGCTTGTGAAAATTACAACCAAACTCAGTCAGTAGAACCACTGGCCCAAGCTTTATATGGGATTTACACAAATTGATATCTAATGACCACAACAGGACCTTTGAAAATAGCATACCGGTGTATTAAAATTTAAAATGGTATGTTTATGGCATTTTAACTGAACAAGAGTGGATGTAATAACTTTGAAAATCTGCATGTATGTCAAAAAGTGAAGAAACCTTTGATAATGTTCAGGTGAGTTCACAGCTGATTGATAGTCTTATTTATTATGACAAAACCAGAATAGAACAAAAAGTATTTTCGGCGACACAGTTTTGACAACTGATTTGGAATATTTAGTCCACTACCTACATCCTGTGTAAATTTTTAAAAATTTCATTGCGGGCAAATATGATTTTTCTTAAAAATCTAGTTTTCCACGTCTTTCTATAGAGAATGGGCACAGAGAGGGACGGCGGTGCCGGATCACATACAAATCATGACCTTTGTAGGCCTATATGGCAAGATTCCCGCAATGGATTTGTCTGATTTTTACAGAGATAATAGCTCTTGCATGTCCCTATTTATATCAGTTGTCAAAATTGTGTTGCCATCTCTTAAAATTGTTCTAAAAATAAAAGAGGCAATTTGCACGGGGTCAAAACAGCTGTGAGTTGAGCACAATTTGATAAATTTCAATATTTGGCAAATCTGGTACCGTGTTGCAATCATGCTATACTTTGTTCATCACCTAATAGGCAAGAATTATTAGGCTTTTGTTTGTCCGCACGTGTAAAATGGAATTACTTTCAGCTTCTAACCACAAGTGTGCACCACGATACATTACACAGCTGCGCCCGCTGCGGTTGTGTTGCTTACACGTGCGTCCGCGCTATTCTATATCACTTCGCGGTGTTGAAGGTCTGCCAATTTGGTGATGAACAAAGTATAGTTAATTATCAGTGTTTATTTACATATATGACACATTTTTGGGTATTTTTTAGATAAATTTAATCTAAACAAAAAATTAGGGGGCATTTAATAGGGAGGGAGTGTTTATTACAGTCAATATTGTATGTACCATGTTAGTAAGTGTTACACTTTTTTACTATTTTCTAGGATTTGTTTCTGGTCTTTCAAGTGCCTTCTACAAGAGCAGTACTGTTGCTCTCTACTTTGCTTCCAAAATGATTGAGGTTAATTTAGATGACTTTGTAAAGCCACAATCAGTCATTAATTGTCCCGCCGAACAACGTTCGGGACGGGGGACTGGGACTATAAATGATGGGCTCGTCCGTGTGTCCGTATGTCTGTGAGAAAATGTAAACCTGGAATGTCGTGATAAAAATGTTAACCTGGAATGTCCGTGATAAAAATGTTAACCCATGTGCTGGATCTGGACACAGTATATTCGGACACACAAAATTCCTTCGCTACATGAAAGTCCATCATGGCATGAATCGTTTTTGCGCAATTGAAAATCGTTCGATACTGAGGGTTAGGTATGCAAATGAGTAATTGAATATGTGTAATAACTGTATCGTAAAACGGTACATCAACACACAAAATCCTTCGCTACTGATTAGTCATCACTGAGCATGCATCGTTTTTGCAATTTGAAAGTACTTGATATATGCGGTAAGGTATGCAAATGACTAATTAAATATGCGTTAATTGCTGTATATCTGCAACGGTACATCGGATAGGCAACTTCCTTTCGCTACAGCTATGCTGATGCTATGGGAGGGCAGTTGGGAGGTCGTGGGGAGGGGTTGGGTTCGGTTGGGGGAGGGGGTGGGGTGGGTGGGAGGGAGTGGGGGGTGGGGAGAGGGGGGGCGGGGGGGGGGGTGGAAGGGTGTGGTAGGGGCGTTGTGGTTTGTCTGGGGGGGGGGGGAGGGGGGGTGGGGTGTGGCAGGTGTTGTGGGGGAGGGGGTGGAGTATGGCGGGGTGTTGGGGAGAGGAGGTGTGGGTATGTGGTGGGAGGTGGGGTGGGGAGGGATGACGGTTGTTGCGGGGGTGGTTGGGGAAAGGGGCAGAAGTGTTATAGGGGATGGAGTAGGGTTGGGGTGTTAAGGGAAATGGGGAGATGGGTGTTGCAGGGGTGTTGGGTATGAGGGTGGGGTGTTGGGAATGAGGGTGGGGTGTTGGGGATGAGGGGGGTGTTGGGGAGTTGTGGGTGTTTGGGAGGGTGTGGGTTTTTGCGGGGTGTGTTTGTGTTGGGGAGGGGGGGAGTGTTGCGGGGTATTGGGGAAGGGGTAGGCTGTTGAAGTTGCATTTATGCAGTGTTAGGGATCGCACATTCGGTGGGGGGGGGACATATTTTTACGCATGTCGTAAAGACGAGGTTTTGCCTTGTTTTCAAATTTGAAATGTCTGATTTTGTTCTCAATTACACAGGCATAGCATCATATAAAAAAAATTTTAATTTACATTCTACAGACCTGTGAGTGGGGTTTTGAAAAAAGAGCTTGAAAAAAACAAACAGGTTAAACAGGTAAACAGGTAAAAGTTCAAAAAGGCTGAATGAAATGAAAGAAAAAGCTGAAAATTTTGACTCTTTGAAGCATGAAAAAAATGAGCTGAGATCAGCCTAAAAAAGCTGAACTCTAACAGCCTGATTCTACATTTGGCGGAAAACTGCTTTGCTTTGTTTTTTCGCAAAGCAAGGCAGTTCCCACTAGCCAAATGCCAGCAACATTTACGGATACAAGGCTCACACTGGTTTTGCCCCATCAAACAGCAGGACAGTTCAAATAAAAATTCCTTTAAAAAGGAAAGTGCGTTGCAAATATAGAAAGTTTCAAATTGCAAAGGTATGAATATGGTTATCTTATAGGAATAGCATTATATTTCCACATAAACAAATCAGGTCTTCGGAGGCTGGAGAAAGATAGATAATGTCTTATATTAAGCAAGGCATTTTTGGCTATAACGATTTTTTAAAGACAATTAGTATATCAACCCGAAAGAAAAAAACAAACATATTTTACATTGCAGGAATAGCTTATAAAAGCAAAGAATAAGTCTTTGTCGAATTCGCGTAAGTTATTTTTTCTAAGCAAAAAATTGATAGAAAAGGAAGAGAAACAGATTGTCAAAGATCGAATCTCCATCCATTTCGGTGTCGAAGAGTCTGTTAAGGAGAGTAAGACTAAAAATATCTGATTGTATATAACTTGTGGGGTATATTAGAGTGGAGTTGAATTGAACTAGTTTTGGAAATAGAAATTATTCCTTGACAACATATACAAATTTCAGATTTTTCGTCAAGAATTGGTGTTTTTTTTACGTGTTAACCAATGGCGATGTCTAAATTGGGGATTGCTTGGCCTCCCTCCCCTGTCGGCAGCGGCGAGAGTACATTGCGCCCTCTATAGATTAATGTTTTTCTTAGTGTTACCGGCGTGTTTTTAGTGTATACCGCTCACGACGGTAAGCAAGTTTGGTAAGAGTGATCGCTTTGGATTTCTAGTCTTTTGAACATTATTGTCTTTTTGTCAATGTACGTTCAGGTTTTCGTTAGGCCTATCTTATTGAGTACATATCCATATGACGTAAAATTGCACATCATTTCATTAGCTATCACACATGTTGATTTTAGAGGATTTAAACGGCACGAATATTTTCTGCAACATTGATATTTGAAAAAGTAGGTCAAAACCCAAGCGAATAGAGCGGGTAGCCCGCAGGGTACCACACCCAATAAGGTGCATACGATGTAGTTTTAACTGTAATCATATAACTATGACCATTAACTCTATCCCATGTCTCTAAATGCTATAACCCTGTAGCGGTTTGTTTACATTTTGAAGCAAAAATACTGTTGAAGTCACAGAACCCGATTGATTGATCGTCAACCTTGTCCCCCACTTTACCCCATCAGAATCAAGATTTGGGCATGAAAAGAAAACTCATATTTTTCTCATTACCCAATAAAATTTTAGGCCTGTGAAATGTTTCCTTTTTGATATTATAAACAGAAAAGAGGGTGTACAATTTTTTTGACTGACCTTTAAGTTGTTTTCATTCAAAATATGTCAAAATCAACCATTTCCCCTGGTGTAAATATTGATGTCTCATAAATTTCAGTGATGAGTGCTACCAATTTAAGTGTACTTTAGCTAAGTACCCATGTGGTGCAGCGGATCAGGGCTCGTCTCATAAGCATAAGGTTGTGGGTTGGAAAAAGCCCCGCTGTCGCCAATGTGTTGTGCACTTTTGGCAACGCACTTTACCTCCCTTGCCTCTCTCCACCCAGTAGTATAATGGGTCCGGCATATCTGGGAATCAAAACAGACTCTCTGTGCTGGAGATTGGCGTAACCCCCCACAGCAACATTATATGAGGGATCCGGCCCAAACGCCAATGACAGAGAGATGGGCACTCCGCCTTCGGGCGCAGCACATTTGCATTTTTAGCTAAGTGCCCCAACTCTGTAAAATATCATAAATCATATATTTTGACTTTTATTTCCTGGTCCTTTCACTGTCTTTTAAAATATTTCCTTATGTATAAAGATTGATATTTGTTTTTTGTTTTTTTTGTATGTTGTGTTGACTTGTTTTTATATTCCGATGTGTTCTACAAAGGTCAAGAGTTGGGTCATGTGCCGCACCTTCCTTTGGTTATTGTCTCTGTCACACTTTTCTACAGCCACTGTCTTACATGCAGTAGTATAAATTCACTTGTCTGGTATCTGAAAGGAAGTCTAACTTTTAGGCCTGGGTTTAAACCAGGGTTATTCCTATCATGATGGACCTTTTTCCCCTTCCAACATACACTAAAATGTGCTTTAACCGGTAAGAAACATTCCTCATGAATGGACCGGAACAGCCCATCCTAGGAATTTTTCTCACCATTTCATTTACATTTTCACAGTATTGAATGGAAAAAAGGGTCCACTCAAATAGGACTAACCCTGGTTTAAACCCAGGTCTAAAGTTAGACTTCCTTTCAGAATATCATCCAATTAATCAATTGACATTGAAAATCAAACTTAAATTCTAGCGACTGAAAATATCCTAATAGTCAATCGGCATTGAAATTTTGTGCCTTAGAATTTTCATTGGTATTGGATTTTGTTCCCCGAGGGGTGGCAATTCAACTATTTTTTTTCTATAGAAATAGTCCAAACTTGGGTTTAGGACTGAATGTTGTCCCTCAATAAGTAGGAACTGAAATTTAGAGGCTTTGGAACGAGGCAAACATTTTCCCCAAAAGGGGACTTAAGAATTGTTTTTCAAACTGAGGGTCTTTGGACTACTGCTGGAAGAGGTGCAAATGGGGGACTGACCCAAAATGGCGGTATGGGTATGTGTAGTAGTCAAAACTCACAGTTGCACATCTTCCTCAGTTTCTAATGAGGGGGGGTCGACACGATCTGCTCGACTTGGGCATCTGGGATTCCAAACGGTTATAATTAGGGAATTCTTCATGGTATTTTGTCTATGGCAAAGCCTCGGTCCCAGTGACATTACAAATCACTCTAAACCTACGTTCAAAAAGTCCTTAGTAATATCAGATAATTTTATGGAAAAAAATATTGACGTCAAAATCTCATCGAGATTAGTGGATAACCTCGCTGCCAAAAATAGTGTATTTCCCAATAACGGTCATTTAAGAAAAATATTCATGACCAGCTTTAGGCTTTTAAGTCAATTAAGGTCCACGTCCCAATCGCTAATAGCCTCGTTCCCAGACGCCCCAGATTTTACCAGACCGGAATTTGTCATATTTTGGTATCAGAAGAAAGCTAACTATTTTTCCTCATTTACCCTGTGAAATCTTAGAGCCCAAGGAGGTTGGTTTGGGTTATGAGCGAAAAATATGCGCCATTTTGGGTCGACCAATATTAATTTTTACGAGTACTTCTATGGCTTATAAATCACGTTTTAGAGCTCTCTCATCAAAACGGATGAATATCCAGCGTTAAACTTTACAGATGGGGTTTTGGAAGTGAAAGGCCCTTCATCAAGATGAAAACTTCATATCCTCAATCGGACCATCACCCCTTAAGTCTGTGTCCATGTGTTGTACGGCACCCTCCTACCATATACCACAGTTGAATTTGAATTCCTGTGCTGTTTAAGTTGGCATGGGGGTCCTACTAACCCCCATGGACCCCCCCCTGTTCAAGTATGCTTTTCAGTTCATAAAACCCATACTTTGCAATGAAACTCCCAAACATTAGCTCATAACTGCGTTTTTTGTCCAATTGTTATCGATCAAGTGGACTTTGAACTTCTGACCACGCTGCATGGGGCTGGGCCAACTCCTAACGGCAGTCTGCATTATACCACATCTGCAATCTGGATATGCCCGGTTGTCTAAACTTGTAATTACTAAGGAGTAATTCAACTTGTGGAAGGTACCTGTCAATGCTCACAGTTAATCCTTTGTTAATAAGTCATTCCACTCTGATTGTGTAGGCTGTGTTTGAACCACAGAACATCAGACCAGCCTACTGGCTGGCATTTCCTGCTTGTTTAACCGGCAACAGGTAAGTAAACCGTGATGCATCAAGAGTGAATTTAAATTGTTAGGTTGAACAGTTTTTTGAGATACTGAAGTATGCCACTATCCTGCTTGTTATTATAAATCCTGACCTTATCATATCAAATGGTATGAAAAAATTGTTTACAAAGTAACAACCATAGAGTGCTTATACCTTCCTTGGTCAGTCACACATGTGAAATGCAATAGCCGCAGCATTAATTCGCTAGCATTAAGGTCCATGGACCGGCTGAGTAGACTGTTCTTAATTTCGTTACATTTTCGTACCTCAACATTAGCCTGACACAGTCGCAACACAGATTTTTAAAAGTAAACATCGGAAAGTGTGTAAATTTCAGGACAAAAATACCCACGGACGCCCTTCTGCTGTTTTCGCGACCGCGTCTCAAGATGCTGGAGTTGGATTTGACCCCGTTAATGACGTCAGAGTAGCAAGTTGTAAACAAGCTCACACGTGGGCTAACCCCACACCATCTTCACACGTGCCACAGTGCCGTAGCATAACAGCAGGACAATGGGACATCGACCACATGCGTTACTTTCATGACACATTTGCTTGACGAACGA
This sequence comes from Ophioderma brevispina, assembly GCA_023653785.1. Taxonomy (NCBI): domain Eukaryota; kingdom Metazoa; phylum Echinodermata; class Ophiuroidea; order Amphilepidida; family Ophiodermatidae; genus Ophioderma; species Ophioderma brevispina. Next base: position 19,828 of record JAMKCH010045996.1, on the reverse strand, counting down.
AAAAACAGCCGTCAAATACAGCTTATTTTGATCAGTAATTTTAAGGCACCCAAATCAAAGAAAAATTATGTGCCAATACACACATACCACACCCATCCGCGAGAAGTCAACTGTGTAACGTATACATGCAAGAAAACTGGGCCACGCGCGAGCGGTTATTGTTATGGGTCCACGCGTGACGACCAGGACGCGTATTTGCTACCCTGACGTCACTTCAGGGGTCACCTGCCAGGCCGATAATCACTTTCGTTTTGGAATTTCCTTTGAAAGCTGTCGGAAACACATGATTTATGCCCAATTTTTATCAAATCTACGGTTTCTCAACTACTGCTTCATGCAGATTTTACGTTGATACCAATACATACTGTGATAAATCCATTTTTTGGTGGTTTTATTAGGTTTAAGCATGTCCATGGACTTAAATCCGTGCTCTGATGTAACGCAGGTGGTGCGAAATACAAACGCAAAACAACTGTCTGATTGTGTTGAGGTTACTGACTCGAGGAAGATAATGGAGTATAGTAGCATATCTCTTGGGGCTGAGGATCTCAGGGCTGGGACAGCTTGTAAACTTTTTCTTCTGATAAGTTATGGACAATGGATACACAAGAGAAATTTCATAGCTTCCCCAAAAAAAAAAAATGCATTGCTTCCAAATGAGAGGTTTTGTACAGTACTGATGTTGGCTCGTTAGTGATGAAAACATGGCTAAAGTGATAGTACTGATCACAAACTGCATTTTAAGAGAGTTTCATCTCTAACGATCCACCATAGCAACTGTACAAAAATTCAATGGAAGCAATGCATTGTGGGAAGCTACTGGTATCTTCTCTTGATACACCAAACATTTTTGTATGTTGTAGGGGTGTAGAGTGGTGCTTTTCATCATTTGCAAGAGTCTCTGCATTACAAGGACGTGGTTAATAAGCCTTTAAACATCCATATCCAGATCGCTAATAGCCCCATCGCAGAGCCCCAGATTTTTAACGGAAGTGGTCAATATTTTTTTGTCTGAAGAAAGCTATCATTTTTCTCATTTGCCTGTGAAATCTTTGGGCTCATCGATGGTTGGTTTGGAAGTTGTGAAAATGTGAGCCCAATTTTGGTTGACCAGTATTTATTCTACACGGTACTTATTGGGCTTACAAAATCAAGATCGGAAAATGCTTGTTTATATAATTTTTAAATTTGGTCCTCCCCCTTTAAGACAAATATAAATGTAAGTGTCCATTATGTTTACTATATCAAAATTAGTGTTAAGTGTAAATACATTCCCAAAATCTGGGACCAAATATTTTTCTCTGGGGCAAAGTACGTTTTCAATTAAAAGTTTCACTTTATGTGTGCATTCATTGAACATAGCAATTTTATGCTACCACTGCAAAGGTATTATAATATAAGACATTGCGGATTTCATGATTGGAGGCAGCAGTCAGTAACTTCCTCCCCCCCCCCAATTTGGAATTCCAACCATATTTCATGTTAAAAAACAGTGTGGGGACCAATACTGAGTTAGTTACAGTAATGGATGTCTCAGTGGATGGCTTTTCTCAGGTTATCTAATAACACGAAGTGACCAAAAGTTTGCACAATGTAATTGAGTCAGTTAAAGATAGCTTTGAAAAAAATCAATTTTGATCACTTATGTTAAAATTTAAAAAAATATTCACTGGTGATAGACAAAAAAGATCCTTAACACTTTCTGGAAGAAAGTCAACTACATTCACCATAACTTTGCACCCCAATCTCTGCACCGAATGGCAACTATTGCACCATATTTCAAAAAACTTGTGACTTGGCTCATTTTGGTTGCTTTCGTCGCATATTTTGTTTTTTTTTTTTGGTTTCGCTTTTTTGTACCTGTTACAGTACATTATAGAGAAAGGGTGTCACTTACCGTCTGCATTAGACAACCATGTATGGATTATGCATGATTATGGCTATTCCAGATGAATTCATTACTCCCATGTGAGAGGCATATACTCAATACCAGTTGTGCCTTCTACAAGCGTGAAGGAATTCATCTGAACTAGCCAGTGTTTTTATGGTGCACACAAATAATAATTCACAAAAACTATACAAATCTCTTGAAGATTAAAGGTGAAGTGATCTGATCATGGTCCAATATTCATCCCTTGATTTCTCCCTCACATTGAACAATCATAAAAAACCTTTTACTTTCTTGGAGCACCAAAAACCTCAATTTCCACCACAGTGTAAACTTCTCAGTGTTACTATCAATAAATAATTGCCTCTTGCTAAGCACACCCTCGTACCTACTGCTTTCTCAAATCAAGTTATCACCTTTCAAAATTTACTTGGATTTGTAATACTTTGTCCTTCAATATTTATTGAAGGCCTATAGACATTTGTTCACAAGCATTAATATTAGAGCTTCAAATGATAAAGTTCTTTCTGTTCTTAAAAAAGTATGACAGAATAAATAAAGACAGCATAGGTCAATTCACCTTTTTTTTTTTTTTTTTTTTTTTTTTTTCTTTTTTTCTTGACCTTATGAGCACCGGGTACTACAAAATCAACAATGGGTCACGCTGTTTAAACAAAACACGGCCTATTCATAGCTTTTTCACTAAAATAGGAAAGCACAATACATTACTCAGGCTGGTTACTGGGAATACACAGGGTGGTAAAACAAACTCTGCATGTACTCACAAACAGGAAGTGATATTTTGTCAAAGAATCGGCCTAACCAGGAGAGGGTGTGGGGGGCATAGTGAATGTACTATTAGTAGTACAACTATTCAGACAAACATGCAGAAAAATTCAAAGTGGTTTCAATAAAAGCAACACTTTTTTAAATTTGGATTCCAAATAGGCTTTCTATTATGCTTGAAATAGAATACAATGAATTCACGGGGGCGTGTCTGTTCCTAAAGCTTGTTGATTTGGCTAGTAGCAGTGCAACAAATGGAATTATTTAGGCGAAGGTGTTTCGTAGCCGTTACGGGATACATACCCCAGAGTTCGGTAGACCGGGCTAATGTATAAAATAGCCCGGGAGTGTCTCGGTAGCCGTACGAAACCATCCTAAGGACATCGTACGGTATAACAATGTTTCAAGAGAGCGCAAGCTGGGGAACGAGGTGTTTGGTACTGGGTAATTCGACTTCAAAATACGCAAGTTTTTCCTCTTATTAAAAACAAGATGATTGTTCTTTAGACAACAACAACGACACAGATTAAAATGAAAGTCGTTTAAAATAATTATACCTCTCTGGTTTCAAAGAACCTTGACTGCACATGTTATTTTGTAGAATAAAAAAGTATTGCTTTGAAAGTAAGTGGTATCGCATCACACCACGCCACAAAGGATGTGGAGGGCCGTATTAATTTGCAATCAAAAGAGGGTCAATAGAGTGAATCTGATGGGTATGTTGCTCATGAACAACATACGTAAATTGGAAGTTATTTTACTGAGAAAATAATACTAATGGAATATTAAAAATTTAATTTGAATCGTTTAATTGGGGAAATCGGGGTAAATGTCGGATTCTCCTTACCCTCCTATGTGTTAAAACTACAAATTGGAGAGCTTCGATAAGAACAAAAAAAATAAAACACTACAGAAATAGTTTGAATAGCTGTAAACACAAGAGAATGTTTTATAAGGCAACGGCAAACCAAAAATACCCCCCCACCCGATTTAGCCCTCAAGAATTTTAATTAAGAATATGGCCCATAACAAGTTACGGTTTTTTAAAGTCTTCAAAACGTTGATATGGGGTGTTATTGTTATGCGCTTGCACGTGTGTCTCTTTACATATTGTTAGATTTATTGGCCAAACAGTGAAAATCCAGTCCGACCCGCAGCCATCGTGCTTGGGGGGTTCAGACGTTTGTGGTAAGGTTATGAGTGATGATATTCCATATTTCTGTTTTATAGGCTCAATCAGATAAGATCCTTGATTGAAATTTAATATGAAGATCAAAGTATCAATATTAAATTTCATATTCCCATCATGTCAATGGCTTCTTAACTATTTTAAAAAGGATCAGGACAGGAATAGTGTTACACATTAAGGCCTACGTATAAATTACACATTTTGCTTCAATATAATATTAAAAAAAACCCCCCATTTTTTTTTGGTATTAATTTCAAAATTAGATAGGAAAAACTTTTTTCCTCATAGTAGGAAAATTATATTTGTGTACCTCCAAACATTTTGGGATATGGCCAGTTTCTCCTCGGTGTATGTCGCAAGAACTGTTTTGGAAAAACATTTGTCAATAAAGGCAAAAAATTTGTCTTAGCTTCTTTTGACTAAAAAGCTATGTGCTATGCTGTTTTTACAAAATAAGCTATAAACCGATGCGATTTTTGTTTTAAAATTTGCGCCGTGGTGTTTTTAGAAAAATCAATGTGCCAAGTCCAATGTCATCTCTGTCCCATTTCCCAGGCATAAACCAACTTCACACAATAAAAGAAGACACAATAGAGTCTATAGTTTCCCCATTTTTTTAGACCCACAAAGTATTCGTGTGTCTATACTACTGGGGTTTTGAAGCCAATGGTTTGTTAACTGCGGGTTTATCTTTATATGGTTATTGTCTTGAAATTTCGCATGTGTGTTGGATGAAGTGGGAACGTAACTGCAACGTTTTCGTGTGGTGACAATAAAGGTTGTGAAAGCCAGTTTAGGGTCTAAACAAATTAGTTGAATTTGGTTCTTGACGTGTAATACAGCTCCTTTTGGATTTGTAAATGGCCATGAAAGATAGTTGGGATAGCCAAAAAAGTCAATGCACAGTAAGCCTCTAGCAAGCCTCTTCTCTTATCACTTGTCCTTCATGTAGCTGCTAGGTTTATGTTGTGTCAATCAGTGTGCTTGCAATTGTGTTTGTTTAACACTAATTAGGGTACTTACCTTGCAAGGACACATTACCATGTCGTTGGTATTTCAGGCTCAACACCTTTCTGGTCAGATTGCAATATGCAATATGCTTGTACATGTTTCTAACAAGGACTATAAGTAACATTTCTGCACATTAGTAATTTTGAAAAATGCGTTTATAAATATTTCAGCAGAAGTAAATTTGTGTTTTTGCATGAATAAGCCCAGTGCATGCACCCAATCGAATTGACACCTAAGTGACGGCACAATTAATTATTCTGGTCAGTCAGAGAGTATAATATCCTCTACCCAAGGTAAAAATCATTTCTTCTCAATTAAAAAACTGTTCTGGAATTTCATGTTCCAATAACCTTTCCTGTGTGTTGTGGGTGTGGTTATGCTGGTGTATGTGTGTGTGTGGTGCATTGCATGCATGTTGTGGTTGTGTATGTGTGTATGTCTGTATGCATGTCTGTGCCCAATCTCTCTGGCGTCATGGTTTGTAGGTGTGTTCGGTCTACATGTCTGTGTGTTGTAAACAAATGGCAAAAATAAGTAATTAACACATTATTGAAACAATACTTAACAGTTATGACACAATTGCTCAAAGCAAGACCAAGAAACCATTTGTATGTACATATGTACATAGTGTACATGTGTGTGTGACGTGCGGCGGAAAGTATTTACCCACGGTGTTGTCTGTGAATGTGATGTATTTTTCCCATAATTTGAGGAGGGCACCCTCAAGGGTCAGTTAGAAAATTGAATTTCAAAGGGTATTAAAAGGTGTAATTCCAAGAACTTCATTCCAATTATCACACATAGTCAAGGCATTGTGATTTCCAATATTTTTCTGAAAAAAAAAAAATGATTTTTAATGGGAAATGGATTTTCAAATAATGTGAGAGACCGCCTCAAAGGGTTCAGCTTACAAATAAAAGGGGCAATATACAGGTTAATTAATGGAGTTGGGTGCGATGAGTTATTGTTTTAGAAGTTTTGTTATGTGGGGTGTGAAATATGGATGAAGTCATAAATGAGTTGTTTTTAGAGTTATTGTTGGTGAAGTAATATTTGTTGGAAAAAAAAATTGTTTTTTATGGGAATGTACTTTGCATCATTTGAGGGGGAAACAACACCTTTCAATTGATTTAAAGGGGCATTATGCAATGTTCAAAAAATATGGAGTTCATGTGAGTTGGGTTAGGGTGTTTTGGCGTTTTGGGAGTATGGATTGAGTCATGATGCGTTAGAGGTTCTTAGAGTTATTAGTGAGTTAGAATGGAGTTATCAACAGTTATGTTCAAGTTTTTATAGTTATTTTGGTGAGTTAGGGAGTTCATCCGATGAGTTATGTTTTAGAGTTTTTGATGTTTTGGTGAGTTCTAAATGACGCCCGTCAATGAGTTTTAAGCGTTATTTGTTAGTGAGGTATGAATAGAGTTCATGAGAGTTATGTCTTAGAGTTATTTTGGTGAGTTAGGGAATGAGTTATTTTGGTGAGTTATGGAGTTCATCGAAGAGTTAAGAGTTAGGGGTAGAGTGTTTGTTTTCGTGAGTTATAAATGGAGCCCATCAATGAGTTTATTGTTAGTGAGGTAGTGAATGGAGGTCTTGATGCGTTATGTTGTGGTTCATTGGGTGAGTTATGGATGGAGTTCATCAACCTGTTCAGAATGTTTAGGGTTTTTGGTGAGTTGTTGTGCCATTCATGATGAGTTATGTTGTTAGAGGGTTTTTTTCTTTGGGTTTGGTGAGTTACGGATGGAGTTCACCAATGATGAGTTTGTTGTTAGAGTTCTTTTGGTGAGATATGGATAGAATTCATTGATGAGTTATGGTATAGATTTCTTGGTTGGTCGCGAAAGCCGGGGTGACCGCCTTGTATACTAGAAAAGGCCATTCCTCCATTATTTACTTTAAAGGGCAATTCAGTAATCATACCAATTTAAGTCCTCCATTTACCAATTAAGGGCCATTCAGGCCATTTCTCAGTACCAATTAAAGGGCTATTCCGCCATTTGCCAAAGGGGGCCATTCCATAATTTACCTTGCAATGCAATTTTATTAAAAATTACAGTGCCCATTCCTTCATTTCCAATGAAAGGGACATTCCTTCAATTTACTAATTATTAAAAGGCTATTCCTCCATTACCAAAAACCGGCCCATTCCTCAACCAGGTTAAAGGGCCATTCACCAATTTAAAGGGGGATGGGATTATAGGATTTTCTGAAAAAATGGTTTTAAGATTATAATTGGAGTTATTAAAATAGGGCCATTATGTAATTTTCAAAAAAAATTATGACAGGAATGTATTTTTGCACCATTGAAGAAGAGACCCCGGTTCATGTTGACCTCAAATACTTTGGTACTACATTAATGTTTCTATTTAGCATATTTATGTCCATCTTGAATCTTCTATTTGTTAAAACTGTCTGCCAACCAATAACTTGTCTTAGGTGTCTCATGCATTGCCCGTCTCCAAAAATCATTCCAGTTTCCAAATACACGGGGGTCGTATTCATCATTGATGCTCTCGTTTTATTTGTATGGTGCCATTTGTCCAACAATTGAGACACACTTCGTGTCAGTCAAAGTACCGCGTATCGACAAGAAAAAATCTTTAATAAAATGTGAAAAAAAGTGTCAAAATTGCTGCCTCATATTTTTTAAAAAGCTATGAGCGAGGGAAGCTGAGACAAAAAATTTTTTGGCCTAAGATTATTAAAACGTTAGTTGTGTTTGAAAATGTCGTTTTGGGTGTAGTATTGTAAATTGTAAATTTGAACCAAAAAGAATTCTGGGACATTGTATTCTTTTCTCATTCTGCAAAAAAACAGGGGCATTCGTGGAAGAAGACAAGCAAACATTCTTGTAATCTATTTATTATTCTTTTGCTCCTTACAGGGACAATTCATAAAATAATTATTTGGCTGTTAAAATAAAAAGAGATTGGAGAAGAGAATGTTCTGGTCAATGTGTGTTTTATGCGCTTTGTAACCATCGGATAAAACACTTCACAAAACCACTAGTATTGTTATAATTGATTCTTTAGTAAAAGAAAACAAACGTTGTCTAAAGAAAATTCATGGGGAATTCGTTAGTTAGCCTATGGTTCTAGTAGGAACATTTAAGTAGATACAAGAAAAAGAAGTCAGTCGCCAAATAATATTTCTCTGTTTCTGTGGTTGATATTCAATAGACATATTTAAAAAAATATTTCCCCTCGTCAAACAGTCATATGTTGTACACATCCTATGGCGGGGAGTTGCAACAGCACAGATTTTCCTCATGATAGCATTTATTGCATTAAGTATTTTATCAATAGGATCGCAAAGTCCGCGAACTCACTGACTATGACTATTGTGATCCTAAGTCCAAAAAGTCCAATTATTTTCACATTTTATAATGATCACCCCTTCATCAGTAAATTCACAAATTTTGCTTGTTTTTGGGGCGCGATAAGTTGTTATGTCGGCCACGATGACTGTGGTCTGGCTATTATAACCGATCCCTGTGGACGCGCTCCTTAGCCGTATACGGCTACTAACCACAGGGCCTGTTTTGGTATATAGCCGTATACGGCTACGGAAACCATGGGGTTAGGTAGCCGGTATACGCACGGAAACACTCCTTATTATTGACAAGTACACTGTGTTCCATGCGGTAAATTGGGGACGAATTGTGATCGGGTTAGTATCCCACCTTTAACTTAGGTGAGAATGACAGAATTGTGTAGTCTCGGCTATAATTAGGGGGTAAAGGAGAGAAAAAAAGCGATTTTTTAGTTGACTTTTTGTGGTCTGCAGATATAGCTTGAAGGCCCACTTTATTTCTATTATTACACTGAATGGGAAGTAAGTAGTAGAGTATTTGTCCCACCCATTGCATTTCTTCCAAGTAAAATTTTTGCAACTGGTGTCGCATGAAATTTATAGTGACCAAAAAGTAGCTAAATGACACAAAAACTAATACCAATCTTTGTATTTAAGTTACTTTTTAGGCAGGCGAGGCGACATTTGGTTAGAGTTTTTCAAAGGCCACATGTCAGGTCAAAGGTTCCTATAATACCTCCTCTTATTGATCGGATGTATGCTGATCTCAGCCAAAAAAGTAAACCTTCACTTCTCCAACCAGAACACCGTGACCGATTTACATGAAACTTGTGTCGGGGCTAATAGTTGACACAATATACACAGTCGTCGTAACCATCAATGTGAATATTAAGTACCTCATTGCATATTTGTTCTGATTGGCTAAAACAAAAGGTAGAACCCATTCTCTATTCTCTCAATATAGCACGTGCCAGTCGGCACCACTAAAATTTTTATGTCTGGCCATCAGATTGTTTTTTTATCAGCAAAACATTGATGAAACAAACAGAAGTTTGGTGTGACGGTTAAACATTCATATACCTAACCACTCGGGTATAAGCCCACACCCAATTTGAAGGAAAAATACAGAGCTAGATACACTCGGGTCTAAACCACGGTAAACAATGTGGCAGTACTACACAAACAAAATCACATTTTAAAACTTGAACTATTCTATTAAGCATCCAAAGTAGGAGTAGGGTCCAATGCATTGAGCTGGCTTGTTTGCTATAATTACTTAGAGGAATTGTGATGGGAAAAGTGAACTTTATTTTAATGGTTTAATATCTGCTACAAATAAGTGTTACAATAATGGTATTGGTGAGTAAATGCTCTGAAACGATATTTTTCTTGCCCATTTGTATCTGATACTTGATCCCCGGGTATAAGCCCACCCCTATTTTGAAGTAAGTAGTAAAATCTTCTCGGGGCGGGGGGGGGGGGGGGGGGGGGGGGGGCTTATACCCGAGTGCTTACAGTATTTCACAAAAGAGATAGTTGGACCATGAACACAGTTGTGGCTTACACGTAATGCATAACAGGGAAAGAAATGGTTTTTTGTCTTATTGCATGTTTCTAAGGGATAGGAGACCAGCACAAATATTAGGATTATTAAGATTAGATTATTATTTTTGTTTATTTTTTATGCTTGGTGATATGAGGGGTTACTACTACCATTTGTAGCTTGTGGGTTCACGCTAGCTTTCACAAGGAATGCACTACCTGAAGATTTAAATGGGGGAAGCAAAATGGAAGTTTTAACAACTGATTTCTCTCGGGACAAACATATTTTTTTCTGTATTTGGGGTACGCTCATCAAGTGATAAAGAAAAGAGGGAGGCAGCAGTATGCAAAACACTTTCTTGGTAGCTTGAGAGTCATATACCAATAACAATAGGCTAAACGGCCAGTAGGACACTAATCGGCAAAAAATTAGTATACCAGTACCCAGCCCGCAGGCATCAGCCACTCAAGCTGAGAAAAATGCCTTTAAATGATTAACTATTTCCTGGAACATTGTTAATACCCCACAGTAACTATGCCGGCAGTCAGGTTTCTTAGGGGATAATATCGTTGATGTTTTTTCTTGTGGTTCTTTCTTTTTTCTTTTTTTGTCTATTTTGGTGATTAGCAGTATGCCAATGAGAATACTGAGAGTTTACATATACCAATAGTTACAATAGCATCGAATGAATGTATATTTAGTATATTTACGTTTACGATTTGGTATTTAACAAATATTGTATTATATAATAATATACCGTTCGGAGCTATCCGATAGGGAACAACGAATGGACCCCTTTTGGACCTAACACCTATCTATCGGCCAAACTACCAAAAATATAGCCACTGCATGTGAAACATACCTAAAAAAAAATATGTAACGAAAGAGTGAAAATGGGAATATTTCGGCCGTATTTCTTAACTTAGAATTCCATGGGATTTTCATGTTCATGAAAGATTTATAAATATATTTAATAAAATATAAAAAATAGGTGCATGTGTGCGACATATATTGAACTATAACTATGCTTATTAAACATATAATCCATGTGTGCTTTCTCTATGTTTTACAACGTTATACATGATCCGTAAAGGTGGCCGTCGCTGGTGCGGCTATATGGCGGTGCGGTTATACGTTTACGGTCAATTTATATGGCGATTTTTAGGCCCTGAGGGAACGCCGGGCGCGGCTTATATTCCGAAAATTACGGTTAAAAAATTTTGGGTAAGGCACTGTGCTAGAATATGGAGGTTGCAAGTTCGAGTCCGGCCAAGCACACATTTAGTTTTCAACTCTTGGTGTGCGATCTCCAGGGAAAAGATGAATAAATATTCAATAAAGGAAATGATTTAATTTGTTCAAACCAACTGTAACTGATTTTCATCCTTTTGTTACAGTGTATTCCATGGCTTACAGGATTTTAAAGATGCGTTACCAAAATGGGGGTGCGCGGGTGGCGAGGGACCGGGTTTTGGTTCGAGACCTTGTATTTTCGTCTTTATTAATTCAATGCTAGCCAGTTCTTACGAGTTTCTATATAATATTTGTCTAGTTTCTCTCGGGTTGTATCATTTACTTGATTCTTGCCGGTTCATTGAATTGAGTTGCCTCATCATAGATTCTGTTAGAATCAGTGCATCCAAAGGTTTCATCTCCTTTCTAAATACATGAAAAATGATTTGTTCACCAGTTTTGTGAATGCAGGAGTGATGAAAAATGCATCACTTGAATCTGGGTCTTTCTTTGCAAAAACTATTATTGTGTTTTCAAGATTTTATGTTTTAGGTATTGGTTTTAGTTATATAGGTGTTTTAGGTATTGTTTTAGGTTATAGTTTATGCATTCGTTCAAGAGTTTTATGTATGTGTAACCCAGCGCAGTGCACAAATAAAAAATATGGATGGACACCAAAGAAATTAGGAACCCTGCCCTAGATTTTAATTTAGAGAATAAAGGTTATGGTTTGGGGAACCGATACTCTCTTCACAATGAAACCAAAGTGATGCCATTATTTAATTGAAAGAAACAAGGCTGGTGTGCAAATCTCTGAAAATTAGGAAACTCGTACATCATACAAAGAAGCCTTCTCGGTACATTGAAAAAGTTATGTAGATTGCTGAACCGCGCAGTAGTGGGTTTTGATCAGCTGCTCTCTATACAATGATTGGAAACAGCGGTTCGTAATTGAAGCAATGATGGCCATATTGGTCATCCAAAAAAGAGCCCAAGCAGGTTGTTAAGAGCCGGTCATTTAACAAAATTGTTCTCATTGAAATGTGAATAAGCAAAAAAATAACAGACAACAGAATCAAGCCAATTCAGTTTGAGGTCATTGTATTTGCACGTACATGGGATGGCATGTCTCTAAACGTTGCACCCGTGATACAACTTCTGTTAAACTGTAACAGGTGTCTCTGGAATGGTATGTGTGCGGTTAGGTAGACCAAGATGCCCCCCCGCCCGTTGCTCCATTCATCTACTATACAATTACGGTTGTGTAGCCAATTCCAGGTAGAGATCAGTGGTTAATTTATGATGCGACCCCTTTTCAATGTCCCAGTTTCATGGATGTTTGTTTTTTTGTTTTTTTTAGTGTTTTTTAGGCCAGAACTAAGACCTTGTACATCACAAAATGAATCTAAAACACAATCTTAACATTTTTCTCAAATCCACTGAGGTTTTAAAAAAGTGTAGTTTGTTTGCAATTATAAAAAATCTTAAGCGAACTCGCTTCCTATCCTTTGTGGTCGCTCAAACGAAGGTCACAAGGTGAGGCTTGTGGCCCAACTTGCATGGATATATGCGCGAGGGCTTGTTTCGGTATTGCATGTGGCGGTGTAAATATACCACAGGGAATAAACAATGGTTAGCTTCATTGATGATGTACAGTGTGTCAACAATTTGCAGAATAAAATCTGGATTTTTCGTAAGGAATACTCCAATGGCCATTGAAAACCATATGGTAAGTTTATTTTAGGGATATTTCATTAAATATGTGCCGATAGATTCTTACCAATTTAAATCATTGAAGCAACCTCAGTTAACACAGGAGAAGTAGTACTTCAAATTCCTTGGCTGTTCAACTCCCAATGACTAAAATCTAGTCTTCACTTCCCAATCTTAAGATAAGCCAGCTTGTTCTTACCATTGCCCTGTTTTATCCAATTCTACCACAAAAATAGCCATGTTCAGAAGGAAAACTCCAGAGGAGAAAATTAATCCAATACAATTACTCACTCAAAGTTATGCCCACAAGATGGCCATTAAACTCTGAAATAACATCCGTGAACATTACTCCTCTCATATGGAGTGTAGACTGGGAGTTCAACACATTTACATGATCACAATGACGGGGAACCTTGTGAGGTCACTCACTCCACACCCACCTGAGGGGTTCACTGCACAAACTCCAAAACACTCTGCAGTGTTTAAGATTTTCACCCCCAAGGTGAGATAAAACCCTGCTAAACCCTCGATAAAACTCCACAAGTTGAAACTCTGAATACATCGCACAGTCAACAACCCCTATCAACACTCCGAGTAAAGCTTCCATGTGGACACAACTTAATGTGACTTCATAAATGCCCTCAAGGTAGACTAACCCAGCTCAAAATCTGAAATGCAATGTTATGTATATCTATGCATCTTTGTCATGCAGTACTCAATGTAACATCTGTACATGTAACATCCTCCACTCTCAATCATCTGTAACACCAATCCACTGCCATGTCAATCACATCACCATTCATTGATAGTGTTATGCGTGGTTGACATGTTAGCCTATGGTAGAGCATTCGATAATTAATTGTTTAGATTTCTCATGAAAGCCTATGTTGTCAAAGAAGCTTTCTAGGGGCAGGCAAAGAAATTTCCTTCTAGGTGGTAGTCAAAGAATCAAAGAAATTGCCCTTTTAGGGGGAGTCAAAGAAGTTTCCTTCTAGGGGTATGTGTCATGACTAGAATATGTGTCCTTTTATGGTAGTGTTGTAGTTGTTGCAAAGGATAAGAGTGTCAAGGTATATGGGTCGGTCATTTTAGGTTATTGCTTAAAAAACTGTTCTTGCCACAATGATAGTACTAATTTTGTGAGACGATCCTTCGGAGTGAATCAGGACATGTTTATGATATCATGATATAAGGTACAAGGTCACCTAGAAGTCATTGGAGGTCACTTGTGAAGTACTAAAGTGTGCCTTGGAGAGCATCTTTCAAAGTGGGTCAGAGTAATCCATGAGCAGCGGATCCTTTGATGCATTAAGAAGGTCAAAAGGTTGTCTAGAGTCAGGTGAGTGAGGAAATTGCTGATTATTAATATTATTATTCTAACTAATAAATTCCTTCATTGTGACACACAGACATTTTAGTCTTAACATTTTACAGGTATAGTTTACTAGCAGTGTACCAATGCAACCATGTAAAAATCTCCAAAAATATTTGTAAAAAATTGGGGGCACTCTTCAAAAAAAAAAAAAAAAAAAAAAAAAAAAATGTGCTATTGCTTTAAATTTAGTATGAATATTTTTCATTGCCATACTGTCTAGTGCTCTAGCCAAAATCAACATCGAGCGTAACTCACCATAACACTCACCGTTGCTCCAAATCGAATTTTGTATTATTTAAAAACTGTTCAAAGTGACCTCTGCATATTTCACCCAAAGAGGTACCCTTACCCTTAAAAGTTTTTTCCCTGTTTTGCAGTTAATTTCCTTAATTTTTTAAAAAACTGTCTAGAATGCAAATGATACCAAACCGCACCTCCTAGGTGGCCCAGAGCGACTTGTGCCTCATAGGATGGTCTACCGCTACCCAGATTTAAATCAAGTCCACAATCTACTTAAATATGGAGGCTTGGAATAAAACAGGGCCGATTTGTCCCCCAACGATGGGCTAATTGATGGTGATGGAGCAGAATCTATAAAAAGGTCTTGTATCATAACCATGACCAAAGTGTCCACGGACATAGTTACTCTCAAAAGACCTTTATTTAGAGAAGTTTAACTCAAGCATATTAAAAGGCTTACAGTGAAATTTTGTGATTGTGATTGTTTATTGTTGTGTTTTTTAAAAGACAATAGGAAGATTGTGGGGGATTTTAGACACGCTGCCCCCTCTCTTACCCAGACATTGCTAATTTCTTTTTAAAATACCTGTACACAGAATTTAAGCCAAACTCAAAAGTAATTCGGGTGATAAATATTCTGATGAAGTATGTTGTGCATTTAGAAAATAAAGTCTTATACTGAGGACTCACTTGAGAGAACGAAAGAGGAAGAGAAAAATACATTTTGTGTGGCTCCAATCTGGAGTTTTAAGGGGTCTTTTCTACATAAACCTGTTTAACTTAGCTTCCTGATCACATCATTATCAGTTATCTGTCTGCATCTATATAAGGTTCTGCTCGATTACTAAAAAAGCATTTGACAATTTTTGGACCATGTCATGTCATTTCAGGAAAAAAAATAAGGCATGGGGCAGTATCTTGTTTAGATTTTGAGGTGACCAGAAAAAGAAACAATTTTTTAACGATGTTCATTTGAATAAGTAGATCCATTACTCAATGCGTGTGTGCCTTCAAGGGAGTTATCCTTGGCCTCTTCCTTTTCTCTTTTATGTAAATGGTTTGAAAGTAGTGTCAAGCTGCAAAGGTGTGAAACTCCTGCTCTGTGTTGATTGACGTGCATTGTTGGTCCCAATTATGACCCTGAGTGCCAATGCTGACGATATGAACAAGGAGCTTAATTCTGTTAAATTAGGGTGATTGACCCTCTCATGCGTCTAAATTTTTACCACATGGCTGAAAAAGAAGAGGGTGATATGGGCGAGGGGTATGTGAATTGTCCGGTATGGTAGGATGGGTGTTCCAGTTTGGTTAGGTTTTGGTTTTAGGTTTTCGTTTTTGGCTCCTTTGAAAAGTTTAAGTCCGATCATAAAACCAGACTGGGTGTTAAGGATTGTAATAGGGGTTCCTTCATATGTGGATGATTCAAAGGTCATGGACAAGGGCAAAGTGTTCATCTGAGGTCATGTTCCAGACTGCCATCTTGCCAGGGGGGTGATGAGCAAAAGTTACTTGCAGTATGTTTTCATATGTTTCGAGTATCCCTCCCACAAAGAGTATCACCAAAATCATCTGATCACAACCTTTTAAGAGTAAATTGGATTGGCCGCCCTTATTTGAAAATGAAACGACCAGTGTAAGCTATTGTTAAATTCAACGATGAATGTGATTGCTGACGTTCGTTTGGGTTTTGTGTATTGTCTATTTGTGGATGTTTGAAACACCTTGGATTGTTGAACTATATGACATCACAAAATTGTCGTTGGCGAATTGCTGATTGTAATTTGATTGATACAAGGATTGTTCGCAATCGTGATCTCAATGAGTTTTGATCACCGACTTTATTTATTCAATATTTGACCAGAATACCATAACCAACCAATGATTGGGGGGAAAATCTACAAAGTGATCAAGATGCCGCATTGCGACAAGCAAGGCATTGCAATCTTTATTTTTTCATCTGGACCAAATTCCTCAAATTGGCCAAGAACAATTAGAAATTAGAATTTTTGTTATCTGTCAAGAATGTGGGGATGATGATCAACTTAAACCAAAGGAGACTTTCAAAGTCTTGTGAGGTTGACATCCCAGATTATCTTAATTCTATTTTATCCATGATATATACTATATTGTTGATAGTATAGTACAGAGGTACCAGAATGTTGTCATTCTAGGACGGAGTAAACAATCATTGTTTTGTGTCGACGAAAAGAAAAAAGGGTTTTAACATTTGACGTAATATTCTGCATATTTCAATGGATTTAAACCCAAAATTTAGGTTTTGCAATGTGGGGATCCCTCATTTGGTGATCGAGGTCAAGGTCACATACCAAGGTTAAAGGTCAAATACCAAGGTCAAGGTTCACCTTACCAAGATCAAGGTCACATACCAAGATTAAAGGTCACATGGAGTGACGGTCTAAGTTGTAAGATAGCATGAAAGGTAAGTTGTGAAGTTAAATTGAACAACTTGGTTTATGGATTATAACAATTAAAAACTCGTTTGGGTATCGCAGTCAAAGGGTCACATATCAAGGTCAAATGTCACATCAAGTAAATGTCATATGAGGGTCTATTGTAGTTGGGAATGGAAAGTAGAATTGTAGTTCAATTGGAAACAAAACTTGGTGTATGGATATTTATGCAAAACTATTTGTTTGAGGTCAAGGTTCAATGTCAAGGTCAAAGGTCACATGTTCAAGGTCAAAGGTCACATGTCAAGGTTAAAGGTCATTATGAGGGCATTATCATTCACAAACAGCAATGGCAGGGGCGACACTAGCGGTCCAGGACCGCGATATTTTTCATGATGCCAAGAAAATATATTATTGGATTTAAGAGCTTGTGATGTGCCACTGTCATATACACAAACTTGTGTGCCCTACCAGAGCCAAATCTAAAAATTTTCCTACTTGCCGTTGTTCGCCCCACTGGCATTTTGGTTTGGGATTAGCGACTAGCCCTGTTGGAAAGTAGTCTCAAACAAATCAAAAGTTTCTGATCTCTGAGGTCTCAATGAGCATAATTATATTGAATTCTGTCTTAGAATACTTGGTACTCTAGATAATATCAGTGGCATAAAAGAGGGGGTGTTTGTGGGGGGGGGACTGCCCCGAGGGGAATATCCCCTCCCCCCTTCCATCAGATTAGGCATGTGCCAATTTACAGTGCAAACAACTTTAATATATGCTTGCCTCTGAAAATATGTGTGCCCCCGCAAACAAAAACAAAACAAAAAATGTGATGCATTGGTAAATAGGAGGTTTTTTTTAAAAATCTTTTCACAGAGAAGTCCATATCGGATTTGGCCGAGCTTTGTCATATCTCTTGATTGTCATCTTAGGGGGTTATACACTCAATAATTATATTTTTTCTGGAGTTTGAAAAAAAATTGTCTAGATTTAATCAATAATCCAGGTTGTATCATGAAAATTGCTCCTAGATATAAAGATAACACCCGCTGGAGTGTGAAAAGGTTCAGCCATCCAAATGGGTTCTTTGCTAACGGGGGCTCCTATCATGTTCTACACCATTTAACGGTTGTAAAACAAGGCCTAATTTCAATTTTAACTGTAGTAACAGCCAAATAGCAAAATGTTTGAACAATTTAGTGAAATATGTTATTAAATTTAACTTACAATTCGATCTTGACTCGGGATTAGACATGAGTTTATTTTAGCTCAGTAGATGCAGATGCTACAAATGAATTGATTCTGTGCAGTATACACTTTATTTACCTCAAGATGGCTGAAAAAAAATGAAAAAAAATCATTATTTGACCGCAAATTTGAGGCCTAATGCTTACATGTCAGGCACTCTGTCCACGCTATCAAGATGTGGTGGTTATTGGATACTAGGTCAAAGGGTCCATTTGAGGTCTCAATGAAAAATACTCAAAGGTTCCTTGTCCTCAGAAATTAATGCTTATTAATCAAAGTCGCCCAGAATACCCTTATGGAGTGAGGTTAAAGGGGTAATTCAGGGATCCAAAAGATCAAAGGCCATCTAGGAGTCATTAGAGGTCATTGGGCATTAGAGGTCACGATTAAAAAGTGCCTAAGAATGTCTTCCCCACAACAATAACTTGGTATTCACAAATGTCAAGGATTGGAATGGAAAGGGCCATATCAGGATGTTTATGGATAATACGCAAAGTTCAGTTAGGGTCATTTGTGGTTATTGTTCAAAGGAAGAAATGGTTGAAATGCTCCTTGTTCATGGAAAGTACTTGCCATTCACATAAATTGGAGTGGGTTATATAAGAGGTCAAAGGTCATCTAGGGTTCAGTTGAGGTGGTAATTGCAAGAAAATATTCAAAAGATGACTTTGGCCACAGAAATAGTGGCCATTCACCGAATTGCCAGATTGATGGAGTGAGTTTTATTGGGGTGATCTGAAATAATGGGACAAAGGTCATCTCGGATCTTTACTTTTAAGGACTTTATGGCAAATGCTCAATATATGATGTTATTGGAAAACTGTCGCAGTCGCGCAGGAATTTGAAAAAAATAAAGAAAATATCTTAAACATCTGTTATTTGTACTTTTATTTTTTGTCAGATTATAAGGCATAAATTTGATATGTATATCATAGAAGAAAGAAGTAAAAAGTTATGGAAACTTTATATTGCAAACTTTGCAATGAGAGTAAAAACTCAAATATAAATTTTCACCATGTGGCGGGTGTTTCCAGATCGCATGTTCGTGTCCACAGAAATAACAGGACAGCAATATTAAAAAAAGGCGGTGAGCGGGAAATGCTCCATTGATGCGCTGATTATAGGAGTGTACACATTCCGCTCCCTTGTACAACCCAAAACACACATGTGCTATGCCATTTTAAATCATACTCCCCCGTGGAAAGAACTTTATTTAGAGGGTATTCTAGCCATCTGAAATAAAATCCAGATGGGAAATTCAACACCAAAGAGTGGCTGACTAAGTACCCAAGTCCTGCCAATTTTGTTGCAATTAAGGCAGATACTCAGTAAAGTGGGTGTCTTCCACAAAAATAAGCAGATTTCTTGCAGTTGGTTTTCTAGGAATTTGAATGTCCAAAATGCCGTTAATTTGGATTTTGCGCATTTTAAATTTGTATGGGTTTTGGCCCTTTAAATTTGTCTGGAATCCAAAATCTCTCGATTTTGAAATATCATATTCCAATCCCAACTCAAATATAATAGCTCCAGCTGGATAATATATTCCCTGCCAAACAAATTTGACACATTGAGTATAAAATGAACACCCTGCGACGGCAATGGACATTAACGGTTTGGTGGTGCCAGGACCAAACCTTGTCATCGGTGGTCGTAGCTTTGCTGTTGTTGCTGCAGGCCTGGAACTCCTAGCCGTTGTCAATGAAAAGGCTAGTCAATTGAGGATTTCAAAAGTATCTTAAGTCATATTTATTCTTAAGTAGTCTGTTTGTTATTATTTTGTAATGCTATGTTACCTTGTGATAGGTCCTAAATACGGTAGTAATACAAGTGTCTGTCTGTCTGTGTGTGGTAAAATTTTTTTTATTTTTAAATGTGATAT
>JAMKCH010045995.1:0-12123 GCA_023653785.1 Ophioderma brevispina | reverse complement strand
ATACACACACACACACATGCACAACAGATTTGGAGCATAGCTGTTTGACCCCATGCAGATCGTCTCTTATTTTTAGAGCAATTCTAAGTAATAGCGACACAATTTTGACCACTGATATAAGTAGGGACATGCAAAGCTTTTACTTCTGAAAAAATCAGAAAAATCCATTGCGGGAATCTCGCCATATAGGCCTACAAAGGTTATAATTTCTATGTTATAGCGCCCTCTATATGTTTATTTCCCATAGAAAGTTGTGTAAAACTGAATTTTTATGAAAAATCATATTTGCCCACAATGAAATTTTATCAAATTTACACAGGATGTAGTTAGTGGAATAAATACTCCATATTAGTTGTCAAAAGTGTGTCGCCGTTGATATTTTTTGTTTTATCCTCGTTTTGTTAAAATAAATGAGACTTTCAAACAGCTGTGGGAGGCCCACAAAAAATTTTCAGGCCATTTTGCATTTCAAGGTCAAGACTAACATTTGAACTATTAAAAGTTGCAAAATTGAATTTGTCATGCACAAAAACATATAATTAGACACTTACATCTTTAAAATCGGTTTATATTAACACTTTGACCTTGACTGAAAGTGCATTGACCTTAAGACATTTTTGGCCATAGCGTCCTCATTTGAAGTCGGATCTATAAGAAACTATACATTTTTTGATTCCGTATGATAAGGCGAGTAATTTGACATGCATATCAATTCAATTGCGACAGTTCTCAATTTTTACCCCAGTGTTAACTTTGTTTGCCCCTTCCCTAAAATGCCGGAACATTGAAGCGGCAAGCCCAAGTCAAAAACCTTCAATATTGATCAGGGAACCCCGAGACGCCTTCAAATCTTTGTCTCCAGAGATTGGTCACGGGATCTACAGGCTGGTCTTCTACTAACATTTGTTGATTAAATTTATGGCAAATTTAAAAGTTAGGCAAAATTAAAAAAAATTCCCAAGTCATCCCAATTTCTTAAAAGTAGCTAATCGGGGATGGGTGGAGGAGAGGGTGTCCACCTGTGCACGCGAAGCGGGAAACCCTTGCATTGTTCGCTTTCCAAAACATATTTTCCTATTCAAGTTTAATAGCAACAACTTCAAATTTGTAACTGGTACACTTTATAATGGTGCATGCATGGGTATAATCAACATGTTTAAAAAGTAAATTATTGATGTTTTAGTTTTTAATTTGAATGAATCATCTAAGCGGCCATGGTGTGCGTACGGGAGGGGGTGTCCTTGCAATGTTCATTTTCTAAAACACATTTTCTCATGCAAATTTGATGAAAACATTTTGAAATTGGTAAGTGGTTCACTTTATAATTTATGAACAACAGTTTTACAAAATCTTTATTATTTTATTTTCGTCTCGTGTGGTGGCCGGCCATGGTGCTGCGTAAGTCACAGCTGTGTGAGTATAGTATGGGTCCTATAATTTTCTGTTCTGTAAAAAGCTTAAAAACAGTAAGAGTTCCAGGGGGGAGGTGACAGTTTGTGGCAATTTCTGGACCAAGGATGCTGACGTTACTGCCAGCATTTACCAAACTTGAAAAGCATGTTGTCATCAGCTCACAGACCATTGCTATATTGTATATGTGCTAATCCCGGCTAATTCATCTTTCACTTGCCAGATCAATATCTTACTACAAGCCTAAAGTACAATGCCTGAATCCCGGCCTGAATGCTTTTGAATTGTGTCGCCAAACATGCCAGATACACTGTAAATTCTGTCAGGGATGTGAACACCTTGATTTTCTGTTCCAGAATTTGCCACAAACTGCCACCTCCCCCTCTTCCTGTTTTTATGGTTTTTACAGAATGTAAACATCCAAATTGTTTTCAATTTCAGTAAGGGTCCTTTTCATTATGTCAATTTTTTTCATGCCATTATGTCCCTTTAAGCCTGGGTCTACAATACAACTCGATCCCTTCAATAAATATCAGCCATTGTGACGATAGTAGCAATATAGGTGCCAAATTGTTGACCACAACCGAATTCTGTGATAGAACTTACTTGTATTAAACTCCCTAGTACAAGCTGTAATCTCCTCTTTCCATTCATCGTGAAACGAGCCACGAACCACAACATTTCTTGTCAGCAAACCGACCTCTGCCCTTGTTTCTAAGGTGACGCCATCTATAGTCTGCACCAATGAGCTATGGTTATATTTAACAGCAGGTTCAAAGGTCAGAGTTAACCCATCTCGAGAAATACCTACAAAATAAAACGTAGAAAAGAACATGACATTAATTTGGTGACCGTATACCAAACAGCGATTATCCGCTCGAGGGAATTACCCCTCGAAACTGACCTAGGATTCAATACATATGTACCGGTACCCCTTTCTCTTTACATGGGACCCTACATCTAAACATTCCCTAGAGGCAGAGCTGTTTTGAAAGTCTCATGTATCATGGCAAAACCTTATAGACCAATAACACCAAGGGCACAACAGTTTTACACCCGGTTTTGTTTATTTAGTTCACTAGCTACTATACCCTAGACATTTTATTCAGATTTACTATGGTGCTTGGGCAATAGTGGGCACTATCACATTCAAGTTAAAACCAGTCATTGGGGGGCCAAGAAATCCCAAATTTTGACATTGTCTGTCATTGGTTTAACACGTAAACCCAAAATCTTGACCAAAAATCTTGAATTTTGTTGTTGTCAAGTAATATTTTCTTATTCCAAAAACCACTAGGGCTGAAGAATCAACTCCATGGTAAGGGTGTTTGTTAAATATTTATATATGAATAACATGTAGATGAGGTTGTTAATGGGTCATGGTATAACACCGTACCAAAGACCGGCCCACATCAGAGCGCCAAAACCAGTTTGTGTTTACAGTGTGCATTGCTGTTTTCTACTTTGATTCATTTGGGCAAGTTGCTATATTGAATGAGGCTTGGCCATTATCGTCTGTCAAAAACGTTTGCAAGCCTTGATATGTCAAGATTGTTTGAGTTTTTGCACAGGGGATATCCTTTGTATGGTGAGTTTCCATAACCTGACCCATTTGACACTTTTTTCTGACACATTTATGAATTCAGAAACCTTAATGGAATAAACAAGTGCTTTATTCCATGAAGGGTTTCCTAATTCATAAGTGTGTCAGAAAAAAGTGTGTCAGATGGGTCAGGTTACGGAAACTCCCCTAGGCGTGCCCCTACTATTCAGACTTTTGTCAATACAACTTAATTGTTTAAAAAATAAATAATTCCCTACAGGTTAGACACAATGTGGAGAACTCATTTGTTCAGTGCTTGAATTTTTGTCTATTGACCTCCTGAAGTGCCAGCGACTAAGGCCTAAAAAAAAATTGTTGAGTGGCGTAACATAGAAAACAAAATAGGGGAGGTAGGACGGATTTTTTTTTTCTATTTCACATACCCAGACACAAAATATATGACACACATACAAAAAACAAAGGCACATCTTCACTTTTCTTTAACACACTTGTTTATTTGTCATTTGGGAGCATCATACGGGTGGAGGCATTCATATCGCGAGATTAAATAAAAATATATTTGTTTTACGTGTTTTAAACTTTTTTTTGGGGGCCCACACAAAAAAAATAAACAATTATTTAGGGTCGGCGGTAGGTATCTGGTACAAATGGGTCGGTCGGGTTACGCCAATCAAACAATTTTTGTTAGGCCTAAGTGAACTGTTGGGTCTTCATCAGTTTTTGAGCTTTTTTGGGCCATTCATTGAAAGGGTCATTTGGGGAAAATTAAATGCTTAGTATTTGTCATGGCACGTTATGTGCCTCCTCAACCTCAGAGTAAAATTGATTGCCTGATAATATCTGTTATAGTGGGAATACACTGGGAATTAAAAACTGGGGACCTCCAAGTGATAAACTTACACTTTATGCAACTAATTTGTTCAACTGCAACACCAAACTGGCAGAAAAAATACTCAACATTTTCGCGTGGTTGTATTTATTCTAAAGAGCCATGTAAGATCTTTTAAAAACTAAAGACAGAAGGCAGATGCAGCACCATTACAAAGTCGTATGGATCTTTTGATGCATGTTGAATGCTCATGTTGTATGTTGACATTCTGGAGTGAATTAATACTTTTTTCTGCATATCAAAATAAACATGAGATATTTATGCAAGGATCGCATGTCAGTAGATTAGATAATTGACTCCTGTGTGTAGGTACATTTCTGTTATAACATACAGTGGCGTACCAGGGGGGCAGTGGGCAGTTGCCCCCCTGTGTGGAATCGTTCCCCTTCTTGCCCCCCTGAAAAATTAGTGATTTTCTGCACATGTCTGCCAATTTACACTGAAAACATCATAGGCCTATACTATATACTAACAAATTTTTAGCATGCTTGCCCCGAAACTATATGGCCCCCCCCCCCCCCCCCGAAAAAAAAAAGCTGTTTAATGCAGACACAGGCCCTGATGTACATTGCCAGGGGATTTCTGTTTCCTGTCAAGATAATACCCACAGGGATAATCAGGGGCCATGGTGGAATTCAGGTGGTGTTTGAAAGGAGAACCTTTATGGTTGAAAGAAAGAACGATGGACCCACAAATTTTAAACAAATGTATCAAACCAAATTGTCAAAATCTACCTTTTATGACATTTCATAAAGGAAGAGATTTCAAATATAATTTTTTTGTGTTAATAATAAAAAAAAGATAGTCACCTAAAAGTCCAATTCCAAAGTTTTTGAGATGAATCAGATTTTCTTGTTGATTGCAGTAACATTTGTATAGTATCCATTTCTGGATCCAGAAGTTTATAACAAGTGAGCTTTTATATATGAAGGATTTCAATTTGAGCTTAGTTTTTTACACAGTGAATTAGCATATGGAACAAGCCCATTAGTAATATGTAAAAAAACATGCTTTTGTTTGAAAAATGAGGGGCCTCTCCTCGGGAAATCTCGAGTCAGCCTTTAAAGTGCCAGGAGGAGTTTTAAGGATACAATTTCTCTCAATTTCACTGGATCGGGTGTAGACCACCCTACGAGAACGTTCCAAGGTTTATTGGACAAAAAGTGCAAAAGGGGAAAACCGCCAAACCTTTTTTGACATTGCCTGCTGTCGTAATCGTTCCCCATGAGAAACCATGTTTGACTTTTGTGTGCACGACCAAAAACTACTAAATCATCATCTTATTAAATAAAGCGGATTGTTCGGCTTATTCAATTCAGGTGTGACTAATACATTGGTTAAGCATTTCCAAATAGGTAACAAACCGGGGGTTTTAAGAAAGAAAAATTGGGACGCTTCTTCCTGGATCGCCTAAGTCTTGAATAGGGAAACATTAGCTACTGTTGAGTGACCACCCAAAGTGCAAGGCCACCAAAAAACCAAACAATAACCTTTATAGTAAGCATTTAATTTTCTGCTTTGACATATGCCTATCGCCAGTAGAAGCAATGACAATCTTGTCGTCAATATTCCAGGTCACCGACTTCATCAGTGTCCTGTTTCATTGTGCACCATCCTGATGGTTTTCCAGCCAGATGGTCCACTGTTATGGGGATGTGTTTGCCTTGAAAGAAGAGATCAAGAACTTAATTTAAGCAAACATCAAAAACATAATGAATACCTACTGATCAACACGATAGATTACCATGTGATTCACATTAGGCAAACAAAAATTGTGTTGCCCCTCCCAGCGCTTAAAATCAGGAAGGTTGGTCGGTCGTTTTTTTGTTTTTGGGTTTTTAACTCATTTCTCCAGAAAGTGATTGCTATTCATGTAAAATCCAGCTAAACACAGCTGAAAACCACCTCACAACCTGTCAAAGCTTGTAATATCAATGAGTAGCTACCGAGGATTCCAATCGTGATCGTGTCCATTGTCAAAAAATGTCAGGAAAAAAATCGGTTAAAAATCACATTTTTATTCCATGTTTCATTTATTTCTCAAAACACGACTTGGGATGGAAAAACTATGTTGAAGGCTTTTCACGAATTTAACCCCAGGCATTCCCATCACAAGAGGTCCAAGTGAGAGCATCCATTGGATGGGTAATGTGTTTGTTTTGAACTTTGCCATAGATGATGTAATTTACGCCATTGCTAGTTTCAGGCACCATCGAAAAGCATGTGCCCCGAATTCAATCCAAACCATCCAGTTGTTTTCAAGGATCAAAATAAACCTATAAAGTTAATGAAACAAAGTACTATGTAATATGGCAATCTGTAGATTGCCATATGATAGTATTTGGAACAAAATCGGGAAAAAAAATTCTCGAAGAAAATCGGGTAGAGAAGGCACAAGGTATCGTAAGGAAAATGGATCTTCACATTGAATAGCAACCGGAATTTCCAATCTGTTAAGCCATATGGTTTATAGCAAGTGATTGAGGGTAGATATGGTTTTCACCTTTCGGTTCTGAAAATGTTAAATTCGTTCAGATTGTTGTCACAGGCATCTAACTTATAGTGGATTTTTTATTCCTGTCAGTTCATTATAATTTTTTATTTTTTTTATTTTTTTTATTTTGTATACATTTTGAGAGGCGGTATGCTTTATCAATCACTATAATAGAAATTCATGTCACGATACCGGATATAAAATTAAGGCCAATTAAAACATGTCCCTTTTCACGAAGAGAGAAGAAGAAACAATATTACAAAACAAATGCACTGAATAAATTCCAACAACAAACTTGCAACAACTCTATTGAGCATTCTAATAATGAGAAAAGATATGAAAGTTCTAAACGTCACTAAGGAATACGTGAAAATTGATACGTTTTTAAATTTTTCATTCTGTTCCAGAAAAATATAATACTTGCACAGTTGGTCCACTAATAAAAAGTAAGCGGGCTTTTGGGATTAAAGCTTTAGTCACGCATAACAAACTACAATATTTACGTGGCCTAATCCTCCTCTTCCACCCGCCTCGATGTTCGTGAAACTTTATCCGTTCTTTGATGAGCAAACAAAGGAATCGATTGAGTGCCTCACACTTTTACAACATCTATTCATTTTGATTCTGGTATTAAGCCCTTTGCATATGGGCGACAAAAATGTTCATGTCAAATGGGTTAAAGCTCTATTCTGTTTGAACAAAGTTGAGCAAATTTCAGCTGTTAATACGACTTTTTAGGTTTTTTATCTCAACACCGCCCCTCCAATGAATTCTTGCCATCGACAATATGCGTTCACTGACAGAATAACAAATCAGACTATAATAGTTTAGTGGAATAGCGAAAATGCTGCATGTCTGTCAAATTCGGAAACCCTCACTGACAGGTAGACTAAGATGCTGTAGACGATTAAAGTTTCCCCGATTTTCTACGTTTTTAAACCTGGCCCCTCACATCCCTGGCCCGTGCAAGGAATTAAATCCAGCTACGCATTGTGATTTTCCGTTTTGGTTGCTTTTGTTACCATTTATCAACGGAAAACATTAAAATAGACAAACTCAAGAAGAACTACAAAAAAAATACCGACCCAATTTTCAGGATTTTGGGTCTCTGTCACAGGCAGGGCAACACAACAATTTTTTTGGCCTCATTACTTTGGACAGTACGGTGGTTCGTTGATGTAAATTAAGGGAGTTCATGGTATAACCTTTCACATTGATGCATTCTTATATTACCTGAGGGCATGGCAGTGCTGAATTGGGAAAAACCATTTCATAATCATACCCTTTTTTTTAATTTAAAATTATCTCATCGGCAAAAAAAAAAAAAAAAAAAATGGTAGAAAATAGCCTTTTGCCTCCACTCGTTGAATGGCCATTTTCTCTTCCAGTAAGACTAAATTAGATTGGGAACAATCCTAGTATTTTTAGAATAACCCATTTTCTGCGGGGGGTACCATCAAGTGATCAACTAATTTGAAAAAGCAAATTACAGAAAGCGTTCACAAGTGTTTTCACATTTATTATTTGAACATTTAAAAAATGCTCTTGAGATACTTCAGTCGAAATACTGGAAATTTTAGCTAATATTCTCTTTTGTCCAGTGTTTCAATTCCTTCATTTTTGTGAATTCCCCCCCCCGTACTCATTTCATCATACTCATTTCAAGTTGATCGAAAACTTCTCATTCATAAGAAATCCCAATAATTATGGTCAATCAACACGCTTTATAGCCTGGGTTGTACTGTCAAGATTGATCATCGCGTTCCACTTTGTTTAACCAGTATAGATCGCCATCTTTTGTTTAATTTTAGTTAGGTTGAAAGGAATAGCGGAAGTAAGGCTCTGCCAGTCAGTGTGGGAAAAAAATCCCAATCCCAATCCCCGCCGGGTATTTTCTGTTTGAAACTTTCGCGCGCAAGCTTTTGTTATTTAAATTTCCCAGCTGTGGTGAAATGCGTGTTACTAGAATTGTTAAATATGTGGAATCTTTGATCGTTCCGTCTCTTGGGCCAGACTGGCACCAGGTTGACTAGGTGTAAAGACCCTCTTCTCGTGTAGGGCTTCCCATGGACCTCGCATGACCACCCAACACGGTATTTCGTCGGTGAATTTTCTATTTGTTAGTCTATTTTTCAAGCTTTTAACACGGGATTTTAAAACAGTCCACGTACTGGTTTCCCCGTGATGTAGAATAGTTTTAGCTCTCGGCACAAGCCTGGAGAAACTCTAAATTTTGGAGATGTTTTTAGAAATCTTATTCAAATAAAATGGCGCTGGATTGATTGAGTTGTGTGATGGTAAGTCGTACATCCTTTATCTTTCGCTGACTTGAACTCTTTAAAGAAGATGGTAGTGTTTTAAATTTGAATCTAGGGTTTAGCTGGAGAAGATATTCTCTACTGAATACTGGCGTTCGACTTTGCAAAGTGTGGTAGGGAACTTTATAAGGGACTGGACACCTCTGCCCTACGGTTGAACGATTGGAACCGTATTCGTTCCAATTAATGAACTGGAACACAAATTTTCCAGTTTAATGACAATTCTGGTTTCCATTTAAAGAAGGGAATAAAGGGACTAGGAAAAAACGGGCAGTGGAAATTTAAAACTGCTTGTCTGTGGGAGTTTTTGATTTTTCGCAATTTTGTAAATACCTTGGTTAAGTCTTCTAAATTTTGCACTTATGGCAGCTTCGAGTGCACACTCGGCATATAGATATCTTTTTGGGGCCCCAACTTGCACCTCAAATTTTTATGTTATTAGGGATGGTTTATGCAAGTAGTGTGTCCAAGTCATTTTGCTTGAAGTAGTGTGGTAAATCTGGTGGTTTGGGAATATACTTATCTGGTTTTCAAGTTCATCTGTTTGATCCGACAAGATTGTAAGGGCTATGGTGACGTCAACATTTCAGGGAAGCTTGAAGGATATTCCCTGAAAGTCGATCACTGGTGTACCTTGATCGGATTGGTGTGAATAAGGGACCGTGAGCATAATTGTTCAAATTTTCAGGGTTGACGTCACATTCAGGGCAAAGCTTGAGAAGATATTTTGACTATTTTATTAAAAAGGGTGTTTCCATTCCTTGTGTACTTTGATCGAATTGGTGTGAATAAGGGACCAGTGAGCATACATTTGGTTCAATTTAAGGGGTGACGTCACATTTTTCAGGAAAGCTTGAGAAGATATTTTGAAACTAGTTTATAAGTGTATTCGATCCTTGGTACTTTGATCGAATTGTGGTGCGAATAAGGGACCGTGAGCACAAGTTCAAATTTAAAGGGTCGACGTCAAATTTTAGGTGAAATTTTAACTATTTATATATATATCCTTGTGAATTCAATGGATCAGAATTTATTGATCCAAAATTCAAAATTCAATCTTTCTCTGTAAAGTTTCTGGACTCATTGTTCCATATTGAAGATTGGTAAAAAGGAGTTTCCGAGTAATATTGATAGAAATTTATTGATCCTCGTACGTCCCCGAATTTATTTGGAAAAGGGTTGTGGACACTTTGCTCCATATTGAAAGTTGGTTTAAGAGTAATAGGTATTGACCGAAGATTTTATTGATCCAAATTGATTATTGGAAAAGTTTTTGTGGACAAATTGCTCCATATTGAAAGTGGTTTAAGGAGTATGGTATTGACTAGATTATTGAATCCAAATTGGATCATTTTGTAAAGGGTGGTGGACACTTTGCTCCATATTGAAAGTGGTTAAGGATAAATTGGTATTGACTAAAATTATTGATCCAAATTGGGCGTTTTGAAAAGGTTGTGGACATATTGCTCCACATTGGAAATTGGTAAAGAGGAAGTTCCGGTTATTGATCAAAATTATTGTTTCACATCTCTTGTTCAATATTGATCCAAAATTGAATTAGTCGAAAAGGTTGTGGACACATTGTTCCATATTGAAATTGGTAAAGATTAAATTCCAGGTATTGATAAAATTTTATTGATCAACATCTATTGGTCAATAGTGATCAACATTGATTAATTCGAAAAGGTTGTGGACCACATTTCCATATGAAAATTGGTAAAGGGAAGTTCCCAGGTATTGATCAAATTTATTGATCAACATCTAATGGTCCGAAATTGATTCAAATGATTGTTTGCAATTGCAGTTGTGGGGACAATTTTTTTCCACATTGAAAATTGTTTTTTTATTAAGGATGTGGAAACAACAGTTTTGTTCCACATTAGCTTTTGGTTAAAGTAGTTTTGCTATGATCAAGATTTATTGGTCCATAATCTATGGTCGAAAGCTGTTTGTCCAAAATTGTTATTTGTAGTTGTTTGGACACCTTATTCCACATGCGTTTGTAAAGAAAGCAGTTGGCATGGAACAGTTTTCGATCAAAATTTCTTGATCAAAATGAAATCATTTTTGACAAAGGTTGTGGACACATTGTCCCACTTGAAAGTGGTGAAATTTTCACTAGGTTATTTGGTCCAATTTTACTTGGGAATGGAAGAGAAAAGAATTGTTGTCAATGGATAAGAAATCAATATTGTATTCATTGTCTTTTCTGCAAGTGATTAATTGTGTAGGAAATTTTAGGTAGTAAGTGGATGGACAACAGCATGGATTGATTTGTGTGAATTATATTTTTGCACCAAACAAAAAAAAATTGATTGTCAAGTGTTATTTTATTTGGTCTTGTTCACACAATTGGAGATTTTAGCACCTGGCTCTCTTTGCCGCTGCGGTCAACGCTACCCACGGCCCGGGGAATTGTTTATTTTCGCCACCAAGTAAACTTTATCTATTTTTTCCAAAACCCCTGGTCCGTGACAGTACTTTCCTAAATATCAAATTATAGCAGGGCCATGAAGCGTTGTGAGGATTGGCCTCGACCATCATATTGTGAAATCAAGTAAATATTTTTTAATTATCCATAATTATAATCCAAGTTCTCAAACAACTTACCATGGAGGTCAGGTCTAGGTTTCCATTCCTGACCAGCACGATTCTTGGCCCCATACATGTAGATACAGATTCAGCTCTTAAAACACTTACCATGGAGGTATAGGGTTTCCAGTTTCCTGAACAGCAAGAAGAGTCTTGACCCCATTCATAGGTAATCAATTCTTCTCAACAACTTTACCATGGAGGTCTGGGTTTCCATTCCTGACAGCAAGAGTCTTGGCCCCATACATGGGTAGCTAATCCGATTCATTCTCAAACAACTTACCATGGAAGGGTCTAGGGTTCCATTCCGGACAGCAAGAGTCTCAGCCCCATACTAGGTAGATAATCAGATTCATTCTCAAACAACTTACAATGGAGGTCTAGGGTTCCATTCCTGCCAGCAAAAGAGTCCCGCTTGGCCCCATACATGGTCGTCTGTAGACCTGACATGCCCCATGCATAACAATGGTGGGCTTTATTCGGTAGGAGCCTTGTCTTCGGTTTCCTATTTGTCAGACAACCGCGCCATTACTAATGAAATGTCACTCGTCATTCAATGTGATGCTTCTTTCCTCATCCATCGGCTAACGACAACCAACCTGATACAGGAATTTAAAAAGAAATACTAAATCACAAGCAGGTCCCTGGGTTATTAATCCAGACAACATTTGTCCACATGCGATACGGACCATGTTTTAACTCTTTTCTACTCTTTTTCTATACCACTTGAACCCTCATAGAACAGAACGAAGTGGAAAATACCCATAATTATCTGCCTTTTGAGGAAAAGGAAACAAAGTGATCGTGTCCTATCTTGTAGGTTTTAGACAACATAAATGATATAGCGAAAGTGCCT
>JAMKCH010045994.1:0-11954 GCA_023653785.1 Ophioderma brevispina | reverse complement strand
TACTGGAATTGAAGTGAAAATAAGTTCCTCTATCTACTCAATAAAATGAGTGTAATCGGATATGCATTCCATTATATTAATTTCAATGAGTATCTTTATTTAATGTAACATTAATCAAGTATTTTAAATTGGGATGGTTGTATAATGTGAATAATATTTTTGTTCTACACGCACTGCAAAAACTAGGAGTAAGTTTAAATTAACCCCGCCGGTGTTCTAGGAGGTCACACCAAAAGGCTTCAAAATTGAATGTTGGTGTTATTTTCACCTCATTGTGTTTTTATTTAACACCAAATTGGTGTGACAAACTACACAAAAGTGTTTTAATTTTGACCCCTCTTGGTGTGGTCCTCCAATCACATTACTTTAAAATTGCGCATATTAGAGAAAGTACACAGAGAAATTATCAAGTTAGTTTAATTATTAATCAACTAAGTTGATGAAAACTCAATAATATTATAGGTATGTGGGGAACTATATCAAAGAAAAGAGGAACAACGAAAAGATTTTGAGGACATATGTTTATATATCATTATTGATCTTAAATTAATCATGTAAGTAACTTTTATTCATGTAATCCTATCTAACTGAGAATTTTGGGGAACCTGGGCCTCTGAATTGAAACACACATACCGTACCACGATACTGCTACACCTGATATAAAGAAATAAATAAGACATTGAATTTCTGGGCATTACTAATTCTTTCAAATTATTTATAAATCTTGCCAATTAAAATGACAAATATCATACCAAAACGTGAAAGGGTTTCAATAAGAGTTTTTAGGACTAGCTATACAAAAAAATTGAAGTGAAAATAAGTTCCTACATTAGTGCTTTTTGTGGACTTTTCTGGTGTTACACAATATGTCCTTGTTGTTGTTTATAGACTTTGGAAATAACTAAAATAAGCTGATTTTAAAAAATCATTTTAACTTATTACAGCTCAACAATCTATTAATTTCCAGAAACAGGTGTAAAATGATAATTTGTTACTATTTATTTGCCATTTACCTAATTTAATCCATGCAATGTTTGTGTTCACATTTCTCACTGAAATCAGGTGGTAATCCGGATGAAATTATTCTCATGAAACTAAAGTGTATCATTACAAAATATAAAAACCTTTAACTATGTCTCAAAAACAATAAAAAATTTTTTTCTAATAATTAAAACTCAACTGGCGCGATTCAAACTGAAGGCTCTTTTTTTTGCCTACCGCGCCCCGGATCGTCGCTAGACAGTCAAGACATCTACAATCTACGTCCTAGTAAAAACAACAGCTATTTTTGCTTAAACTTACCACTACTAACATTGCATCTTGTATTGAACGAATACGTGCGCTTGTAAAATTACAGGGGCCTTCCAATAAAAAGGATCAGAAAAGACCTTTGCCGTATTTAAAAATCACGCAAATACACATTTTCCAGTGCCTATTACCATTACGACTAAATTTAATAGAGCGGCTCCATTTGAACTTTAATTTATATCCACATTATTATGCACTATGTGGTATTTTCAATAGTTTTTACAGGAAAAATACTGTAAATCTTACAGGAAAACAATCCCATAAACTACAGCTTTCATAGTTTCCATCCAAATTCACTTTATATTTTACCGTTTAATGCATTATGTTTTACCAAAATTAAAGGTCCATGGACCGATCGCTAATGACCCCAGACTTTACCCGAAGTGGTCAAAATTTTGGTTATCAGTAGAAAGCTACTGTTTTTCTCATTTACCCTGTGAAATATTAGGGCTAAAGGATGTTTGGTTTGGATGTTATGAGCGAAAATATGTCCCATTTTGGTCGACCAATATTAGTTTTACATAGTACTCTATGGGCATTACAAAATAATGTTTTTAGCTCTTATTTGAAAACGGGTTGAAATATCGGCGCGAAACCTTACAGATGGGGTTTGAGGTGAAGGCCATATCATCAAGATTAAAAATTTATAGACTTATATACACCATAAAATTTTGGTTGACATTTGTGGATTGGCCTACTAAGTTAGTGTGTTCGTCAGTGCTTTTTATTTTCAACACATTCACAATCTCTGTAATAACTCGCCAAATATATATTTTTCGGTGTTTTGATTGAATCAATTTTTACAGTATACTGTAATTTTAACAGTAATTATTTGGCAGAATTGTTGTCAGTAAAATACTGCAAAAATGTATATTTTAGTGTGGCAAAATCGTCTCAGATACCGCTACACACATTGTACTAATATAAACTTCGACCAGACTTCTATAGGCTAACCAGTGCTTGATTCGATGAGAGGAGATGAATCTGCGCAATTATCCCATTGATCGATAGGGTTCACTTTATAAAGCTGTCGTACGGTGGTTTCAGGTACAGCAAACAGACGAATGCATATTGGTCTGTTTGGAAGCTTTCCTTGGAGTTGGGGTATGATTTCCAAAGTGAAAATCTATTATATCTACAAATTGGAATGTATTTTGATCAAATTTGGTATATGAAAAGAGCTCGGGATTTAGTATCAAATATGCAAAAAAAATCAATTCGCCAAAATGGTAGATTGGCCTGTTTGGAAGACTATGACGATATTTCCACCATGTAGAGGAGCAAATGGTGAGATATACTATTTAGATACGCCCTCTTGGCCTGCTCCCCAAGCATATGACCCTGTTTATAAATATGGGAATGTAGAGGACTGTAATAATCTCGATGCACTCTGACAGACAAACAGAGGGAGAAGAGTCTATAAAAAAGTAGTTGGGTTCGGTAATACCTCTAATATACTTTGCTACCTGGGCCCAGTGAAAGACCCTGAAAAGGGGGAACATAAGCGTGAGGGGGACGTCTCGGAATTGTCCGGAGTGATGAAACGTTCGGATTTTAACGTCCTCCAGAGTTTTTAAAACTCCAGACCTTGCTATTAAGGTGCCTGGCTCTCCCAATTTGTACTGTAATATTGTACCTGGTTCCGTATATGGGAGAGGAGGAAAACAGAATGAAAAACTTAAAATCTGATACCAATAGTTTTTCGTAGACTGATAAAAAAATAGGTTGACATTAGAGACTTTTTTTTTTTTTTTAAAAAAAATCTTTCTTTTTTTCTTTTTTTTTTTTTTTTTTTTTTTTTTTTTTTTTTTTTTTTTTTCTTTTTTTTTTTTTTTTTTTTTTTTTTTTTTTTTTTTTTTTTTTTTTTTTTTTTTTTTTTTTTCTTTTTTTTTTTTTTTTTGTTTCTATATATTGAGTGGAAAATTGGATGTACTGAAAAATGGGGAATTCCATATGCCTCCAATTTTCTACATTACATATTGGGGGCAATCTACACGGCAGCGCAGATACAGTTCGGATCCAGATCTCGTAATCAGTTTTAGTCTACACGGGCAACGGCCCAACTTGATCCAGATCCTGCAACGCGTACTGGTGTGTACACGCTTGTTTAGTTGTCGCTCACCGAGCTATATTTACTAACTAGGTGGCGACCTAGACCGATTCGAATGAAAGCCATGCGTAGTTGTGTACGGCAGCTACGCGGAAGCAGCAAGACATTTCCCCGGCTTCCCGAGCGAATTGGGGTAAATTTGGGGTATGCGTGTCAGCGGGGCGTTTGGAACGAGCAAATGGTAGCGTAAATAGTACGGCAGACAGTTTATGCTGCGGGGATTTCGATGTTTGCACAATTGTTGTTCTTATTTTCAGACCGACATAGCAATTGCTTTTAGGTTTCACTTGAACTTGAACATGGACATATTACTTTATTTCATATTTCTCTCATGCATGCTTCTTTCTGTGTTTTTCTTTCTTTCAAGCTTTCTTGTTTTAGTTCTTCAAAGATTTTTTGCTTGTTTTTAGTTATTTCTTTCAACTTTTCTTTCTTTTGTTCAGTTCTTTATTTCAACTTTTCTTTCTTTGTTTTTGGTTTTTGTTCTTTCAAGGTTTCTTTCTTGGTGAGTTCTTTCTTTAAAGTTTTCTTTCTTTGTTTTTAGTTCTTTCTTTCGTTTCTGTACTTTGTTTTTATTCTTTCTTTAAAGTTTTCTTTATTTGTTTGAGTTCTTTCTTTCAAGTTTTCTTCTTTGTTTTTTAGTCTTTCTTTCAAGTTTCTGTATTTGTTGAGTCTTTCAAGTTTTCTTTCTCTGTTTTTAGTCTTTCTTTCAAGTTTTATTTCATTGTTTTAGTTGTTGTTTCAAGTTTTTTTCTTTGTTTTATTCTTTTATTGTCTTTAGTTTTTTCTTTCAAGTTTCGTTCTTGTTTTTTAGTTCTTTCACGTTTTGTTTTAGTTCTGTTCTTCAAGTTTTTTCTTTATTATTTTCAGTTCTTTCTTTCAAGTTGTCTTTCTTTGTTTTAGTTCTTTATTCAAGTTTTCTTTCTGTGTTGTATTCTTTCAAGTTTTCTTTTCTTTTTTTAGTTCTTTCTGTCAGTTTTTTCTTTCTTTGTTTAGTTGTTTCAAGTTTTCTTTCTTGTTTTAGTTCTTTTGTTGTTTTTAAAAAAAAAAAAAAAATCTTTCTTTTGTTTTTAGTTATTCAAAGTTTCTTCGTTGTTTGGAGTTATTTCAAGTTTTGTTTTTAGTTCTTTCGTCAAGTTTTCTTTCTTTATTTTCAGTTCTTTCTTTCAAGTTTTCTTTCTTGTTTTTAGTTCTTTCAATGTTTTCTTTCTTTGTTTTTAGTCTTTCTTTAAGTTTTCTTTATTTTCAGTTATTTTCTTTCAAGTTTTCTTTCTTTGTTTTTAGTTCTTTCTTTCCAGTCTTCTTTCTTTGTTTTTAGTTCTTTCAAGTTTGTTTATTTGTTTTGAGTTCTTTCAAGTTTTCTTCTGGGTTGGTATTTCTTTCTTTCAAGTTTCTTTCCTTGTTTAGTTGTTTCAAGTTTTCTTTCTTTGTTTTTTAGTTCTTTCTATCTTTGTCTTGAGTATTTCTTTCAAAGTTTTTTTCTTTGTTTTAGTTCGTCAGGTTTTCTTTCGTTGTTTAGTTCTTCAAGTTTTGTTGTTTAGTCTTTCTTCAAGTTTAAATGTTTTCTTTCTTATTTCAGTTCTTTCTTTCAAGTTGTCTTCTTCTGTTTTCGTTCCTTTCTTTCAGTTTCGTTCTTTGTTTTTACTTTTTATCAAGTTTTATTCTTTGTTTTAGTTCTTTCTTTCAGTTTTCTTTCTTGTTTTAGTTGTTTAGTTTTCTTTCTTTGTTCTTTAGTTCTTTCTATCTTTGTCTTTAGTTCTTTCTTTCAAGTTTTCTTTCTTTGTTTTTTAGTTCTTTCAAGTTTTTTCTGTGTTTTTAGTTCTTCTTTAAGTTTTCTTTATTTTCATTCTTTCTTTCAAGTTTCTTTTCTTTGTTTTAGTTCTTTCTTTCAAGTTTTTTATTTCTTTGTTTTAGTTCTTTCAGTTTTCTTTCTTGTTTTTAGTTATTTAAAGGTTTCTTTCTGTGTTTTTAGTTCTTTCTTTCAAGTTTCTTTCTGTGTTTTAGTTTGTTTCAAGGTTTTCTTTCTTTGTTTTTGTAGTTCTTTCTATCTTCTGTCTTTAGTTCTTTATTTCAAGTTTTCATTCTTGTTTTTAGTTTTTCAAGTTTTCCTTTATGTGTTTTTAGTTCTTTCTTTTCAAATTTTTATTTCACGTTTTCTTCTTTGTTTGAGTTCTTTCAATTTTCTTTGTTTTAGTTCTTTTTATTCTTTGTTTTTAGTTCTTTCTTCAAGGTGTCTTTCTTTTTTTTTATGTTTTCGTTTTTCAAGTTTTCTTCTTCAAGTTTTCTTTCTTTCAAGTTTTCTTTCTTTCAAGTTTTCTTTCTTCAAGTTTTCTGTCATTTCTTTTTAGGTCTTTCTTTCAAGTTTCTTTTGTTTTTAGTTCCTTGTTTTAGTTCTTTTTCAAGTTTTCTTTTTTTGTTTTAGTTTCTGTCCTTTCTTTGGTTTTAGTTCTTCTCTTTCTTTTCTTCTTCTTTTTATTTGGCTTTCTTTTTAGTTTTCTTTCTTTTCTTTTTAGTGTTCTTTCTTTTAGTTTCTTTCTTTTTAGCTTTCTTTTTAGTTTTTCCATTCGTTTTAAGTTTTTATTTTATTTGTCTTCGTTTTAGCTTTTTCCTCTTATCTTCTTTTTATCTTTCTTTCAATTTACTTTATTTTTTTATTTCATTTCTTTTTTTCTTTTTCCCGTCGTAGTTCATGTGTTTAGCAAAAATTCAACTATTCAAATTACAACAACAGAAAACCAGGCAGACGTCTGAGTAGGAGCAGCAGATCAAATAACATAATTTTATAACTTTGAGAAAGCAAGACGAGCCCAGAAATTGGGTTTTGTTTCCGAAATTCGATCTGCCTAAAATTTATGACAAAATGATAAGACAGGACCAAACGTTTGAAAATAGGACATTCACGAAGAAATTGAGTCAGATATATTTGATAATTAAAATAAATAAAACCATAGCATTTCTTAGCAATAGTCTCATGACAAAATAATTTCATCTTAGGCTTCAATCAAACAAATCATGAACTGCACAGGATTGGTTTCAGCTTTGCAACTGATTATTCCCCCTTTCTATATTGTTTGCTTCTTTAAATGTATTGCGTTTATTTTCTCCTTTTAGTTATTATTGATTTTTCATTTTTCTCATTGGGTTCTTTTTTACCCAGTTCGCCGTTTTTGATTCCTTCTTATTTCTTTCCTATTTCCGCTCTCTTTTTTTGTTTTTATTTAAATTAAAATAATTTTACGGTCGGCAAAAAAAAACCATAAAAGGAAAAGGTTGATCTTTCTTCCTTTCTACACTCTATTTTGATAGCCTATTACTGTTTTCGCATTGTTTATTGATTTCTTTTCTATACCTTATTTCAAGTTAACTATTTTCACAATGTTTGATTTTCCAAGTTTCACGCATTTTATTATTTACTTCAGTTGTATTTCTTTGTTGGGTCTCATCTTTGTCTGATACAACCTACGCAGGCCCGTTGCCAGTGAATTCATTGGGGGGGGGTTGCGGATTGGCCAGAGTGGACCTTTTTTTGTAGAGAAAAATTTGTTCCCGGCTCGCTGCGCTCGGGTTTTTTTGCCCCAAATTTTTGTTACCGTCGCATCAAAAATCTGAAGGGGAGGGGGGGTTAGGACCAAATACACAGCA
Source organism: Ophioderma brevispina (assembly GCA_023653785.1). Taxonomy (NCBI): domain Eukaryota; kingdom Metazoa; phylum Echinodermata; class Ophiuroidea; order Amphilepidida; family Ophiodermatidae; genus Ophioderma; species Ophioderma brevispina. Next base: position 4,894 of record JAMKCH010045994.1, on the reverse strand, counting down.
AACGGCGTTAAACAAAACGATCTAATAATAGTAGTATGCGTTTTGATCAGTACCATTTACCAATAGGTATCAGATAAACAAACCCTTACAATAACAAACAACACATTTAAACCTGACAAACAACAAATTAAAACATGACCAAACCGGCATTCAACATGACCTAAGCGGACCTTCAACATGATTAAAGCGGACCTTTGTCCTTTTTTTTGGGGGGGGGGGTGCGTCGCACCCCCCCGCACCCCCTGTCGACGGCCCTGGACCTACGTTTTGAAGTGCAGACCTATAAAAAGCGTGTTGTAAATATTATAAATCCTCCAGAAGTAGAATTTGAAGAAAGAAGAAAAGTGCTAAGGAAAATGAATTAAATTCAACTCGTTGTTGGTTTGTTTTCTGTTTTGTACAAATGAAAACACAAACAGACAAACAAAAAAGAAACAAAAAAACAATGTTGTATTTGCCAAGACGCAGCGGACGATTACAATTTGCCGGAGCGCCGTATAAGTTTGTTAGGGCGGCGAATGAAAATACGCACGCTGCCAGCCATTTGTTTTGACAACCTGGGCTTCAAGAAAGAAACATATACGCGCGAGGGGGAATTAACGGCCCCTGGTGTCCCTGCACTTTAAGCGCGTACCCCTTTTTTAGGTTACGCGTAAAGTATCCCTCGATCACCAAGGTTCACGCGTAGCATATGTACACTTTAAGCTTCGAAAGGGCGCTGTACTTTCGCACGCACTGCGCCGTGTAGAGGTTATAAATAAACGGTCTCCAGTGATCTGGATCTCGGGGGGAAACGGATCCGATCTGGATTTTCGCTGCCGTTGTAGATTGCCCCATTATTCGTTGTTAGAGTACGTTATAAATGGTAGTAATATGTGTTATTGTTTTTAAAGGGACAAGCAGCAACTTGCTGATCCGAAACATAAAAAAAATCCACAAATTTGGAAAATACATATTTTAACTTCTATACCTTTACTGCCCATTATTCCAAAAGCCGCGCTCTTTGATTGGCTGTTTACAGCCATTATTCTGCATAATGGGTCGCGATTACGCTCCGTGCGTGATGCGAAGCGCACATTCTTTTCGGCGCGTACCAAGCATCACTAAAAGCGCACACGCTAACATTTACGCGGAGAAGACAAAGCGCGCACTTTAAAGACGTAAACAACTGATACGTTTTTAGAAAAGAAATGACCGTTTTTGGTATATTTTACTTGCTTACGGTAAATAGAATGCAAATAAAGGGCTGCGTTTTTATGTTTATGTCGAATAATGTGTCCTCTGGCAGTAAAAACATTTTAATAATGGGTCTCGCTTCGCCTCGCCCATTATTTAGTTTTGACTTGCCCTCGGACACATTATTCTTACCTAACATGACATAATTACCCTTTATTTCTTAATTATAAATCAACGATAAGTCTGTACAATTTCCATATAAGTACTCAGGGCCAGCCATTGAGACTTAAGTGTTGTTAATGCGCCTATATAAGCATGGTTGTATTATTATTTAAGAAATAACAGGTCAAGATGTTCTGTTTATAGGAGAATAATGTGTCTGAGGCAAGTAAAAACATGAATAATGGGCGCGGCGAAGCCGAGGACCCATTATTCAAATGTTTTTACTGCCGAGGACACATTATTCGACATTAAACATGAACATCAGCACCCTTTTTCTTTCTATTCTCTTACAGTAAGAAACTAAAATTATACCAGAACCATGGCCCATTCTTACTAAAAACGTAAACAGTTGTTTACGTCTTTAAAGTGCGCGCTTTGTCTTCCCGCTAAATGTTAGCGTGTGCGATTATAGTGATGGTGGAAGCGCTTGAAAAGAATGTGCGCTTTACATCACGCATTAGGGCGTATATCGCGACCATGATTGCAGAATAATGGGCAGAACAACCATCAAAGAGCGCGCTTTTGAATAATGGGCCTTAGAGGTAATAGAATATTATTTTAATGTAGGACCAAAACGCCAAATAGTGAAAAGTATTTGAGGAAACTTTGTCATACCGTCTCCCTCAAATAGACGTGCAGCGATGGCGTCTAAAAATCTACACTAAACAAGCGATGATGTGGATTTACCCGGTACAGAATAAACCCAGATCAAATTGTTGTTTTTGAGGTCAAAACTGTCCAGGTCATGGTGCACAATATTACGTTACTCTTTAAATCTGGATATTCACATGGAAAACTTTTCTTCAAAGTCGGAATTTTTATACGCTGTATAGAAATTGTCAGTAACCAAATACCAAAATACGAAATTTGTTTTTTTGGATTTTTTCAGATCACAAATTGCTAAATAACAAGCTTGACAATTAGTACTAGCCTTATTGAGAAAAATGTAAAACTTAACAAATATTCCAATTTGAAACAATCGATCGCACCCCCCCCCCCCCCCCCTTAAAAAAATTAACCCCCCCCCCCACCCCCCCTCCCCCCCCCCCCCCCCCCCCCCCCCCCGGGCCTCCCCTCCCCCCCCCCCCCCACCACAAACCCCCCCCCCCCCCCCCCAAAAAAAAAAAAAAAACCGAACTTAGTTTTGCTAAACTATCAACCCTCCCTGTACTGTGCTTTGTTATCTCTTCTCTCTGTCTCGTGCCTGTTGTGAGTGCGTCTGTCTGTCCGGCGTATCTGTGATAACTGAGGTATATTTGTGCGACCTCAATTCTTATGTTTTGCTTTATTCCAGCCATCAAATGGTGTCTGATTTTGCTACTTGTGTGTCTGATTTTGCTACTTGTGTGTCTACCTTTTAACCAACAAAGTCACCAAGTACCTGCGTTACCTGTCTGTTTGTCTGCCTGTCCATGTCTGTTCTACCCTCCTCTAATTATCTCATAACCTTCCCCCCCTTTCGTTTTCTCGTTAACACTGTCCCTCGCTTGTCTTTACTTTCTTAAAAGACGTACCTGGTGGCGTAACTCGGCCATCTGGAAAGGCCAAGCGGTCGTTCTATACGCCATTGATCATGGATCCAGGCGAGTGAAGTCGGAGGCTTCCTTCAGACCACTGTCGTCAAATAAGGCAGTTTGCTAAGATCAATCCCGTGAAATTGAGGCCAGTAAGCAATAATTTCTGTCAATGGAGCACAAATACGAGCAACTGTTAGAAAACTTTTTTTTTAATAAGCATTACTACATCAATCATCGAATGGGGTCCCACGCCCCTCTTTTCTTTCTGTTTCTTAATATTTCTCCTTTTGACTCTGAATATTGAAATCTTAAAGAGAATTTGCCAAAGTTACACCAGAAACCCAAAACACAAAAAATATTGAGAAATCGGTTAAAAATCATGGTAAAAGCAACTTGAAAATAAGATTTTGAAAATCATAAAAAAAATTAGGTATATAGGTAACTTTTTTTTGTACGGGCTTGAATTTCAAAAGGGTAGGGCGGGTTACTCCAATACAACAATTTTTGTTTCCCCTTAACGAATGACTTCCGGCATTTACAGGCTGCCTCCTGCATTGTGGCAGCCATTGCAGAAATTACGTATGTGTATTTGTGCGAAAGTATGGCAACTCTAACGCTATTAGTGAGTAGCATGGACCAAAGGTCAAACATATCGTCAAGCCCCTCACTACATAAAATGGGGGGGTTTGACACTTTTGGGTATTTAGTATGGACCCCTATATCAAATCTAGGTATTTGTAGATCCTCTCAAATGTGGTATCACTTTTCAGTAGGGACGCAATTTAAGGTTACAGAGGTAAACTTTTAAAATGCTCAAATCATGTTGAATTGCATGCCATATGTCGTCTAGTCATAAGGTTTCCAAAAATGTATAGCAGAATGCTAGGTTTAAGTCTGAGAGGTTTCATTTAGAAATGCCCGTTCATCTCGAACCCTTTTGTACAGAAAAGAATAGGAACTTGCATTTCACCTATAGAAACACAACGAGCTTAAAACAAGCATAATACCCTTTGTGCTTATATACACGCCAATCCGAGATTTCTTCTACGCCAAGATTTCGTACACCCCGAGTTTCGTGTGTGATACGAAATTCGTCGTGCGCGAAATTCGTCGTGTAAACTTGCGTGTTTTACAAACTGTTTGTATTCTTTTCCCTAATGCGACTTTTTTCCCACCTCGCCGCGGTTTTATTACCAGCGTGTTTTTTTCGCAAACCGCATCGTGGGTTTTTCTATAATTAACGGGTTTTTTTAATACGCTCAGACGTGCCATAGAAGCTAATTGTACATTCGTAAAGGACTGTAATCTTATGGTCATGCATTCGACAGCTCTTCAGAGACCATGTTGAACACCCCCCCCCCCCCCCCTCTTACACCCTTAAATAGGTTCCAAATTGAATCGTATCCTTGGGACATGGTGCAGAAAAACAAAATTGTAAAGAAAGTCTAAACTCTACTGTGCCAGTGCGCTTTAAGTGTTCCAAACCAAAGTGGACATGCATTCATATAAACATGATAAAAGCAAATATTACATTGAACATTTAATCCATGGCCAGAAATTTCTGCTCAGGTCAGTGGAATATATTTTTTGTTTTGGCAATGCTAGTTTAAACTTATCCTAACATTGTATCCCGCAATTAAGTTTTGAGCGACATTCTTCATAAAATGACCACAAAATCTCTCCAAATTCACGCTAATAAACTCGTACGCCATAATTATAAACGAGTACACTATTATTTATTTACCATTCTATCCTATCGTCTTTGTCCTGCAAAAGTGCATCGACCTCATCACGACATTTCTGTTGATATTCAAGGTGCGGGCCATATTTGTACCACATCCAGGAGATACCACTGCAGTCCGTATCGTGGCCTCGAACATGACTGTGGCGACTTCATCTTCGATCTCTTTGTCTGTCAAACCATTTCCCTTTTCATCCTGGGGATTTAAAGACATAATTTTGCATCTTAAACGGTACGA
>JAMKCH010045993.1:0-11852 GCA_023653785.1 Ophioderma brevispina | reverse complement strand
GCAAACATATCTGTCATCACCGGACGAAATTGTCAAAAATGATTAATCATTTATTTGAAAACCTCGACCAAGGTGATCTTGGTTCTATTTTAAGTAAACATATTGAGTTAGGTCTCTTGCCTGTTTAAAAAAGGGATTTTTTTTTTTTTTTTTTTGGAGAAATTATTTCGACAACTTTCAATATCTTTTAACAAGCAAACCAGAGTTACAATAATGAGCGTACGGACAATTTTACAGGTATGTTGTCTGGAATGTTTTCAACAACCACTAATATTTTTAACAAATTGAATGTAAAGAATATGAAAAATGCATAAAAATCCATAGCAACATTATATCTTTTTCTAAAACATCCGTTTTGGCATCATTTTCCGAAGGAAGGAAACATAGACAGACGGACTTTATCCCACATTTATTTATGTGGCTGCAACTCTTCTTTATATGTCATCATATTACCTTTTTTATCACATCACTTCGACGGCACTGCCCTGTGCTAACTCATGTGCAGAGTATGCTTGCCCTGTTGAGAAAATCAACCCATGCCAAGAAGCTTGATTCACGGTTGTATGTATCACATGATTCGTCTGTCCAACACCAACGGAAACTTATACATCCTATAGCAGGAATTGCTCCATCCAACATCCGACGTACGTAGCGAGCATGCAAAAGCGTACTGCCAAGTATCAAATGTGAGCACCAATTTCTGGACAGATCCTGCGCCACCGCCTTACATCCAGAGAAAGTTACTTAAGCAAAGGCAAGTCCATCCTCCTGAAACAGTCTCTAAGGAGCTGAATGAGAGTCGCCGTTGGAAAGAAGACTTGCCATCAACCAAGTAACATCTAGTTGGGATTGAACCTGGTGAGCATTTCCACCTGGAGCTGACTCCTCATAGCTGAATGGCGATGCCCTCGACAGATTGAAACACAGAATTGGCCGACTCTAAGGTTTCCTTGCCGAAGTGGGGCTACCTGGAAAGCAGATCAGGACACTACCTAGGTGGTTGTGGTAACGCACCACAGACAAGTGGGAACATCTCTTGTGTCTGCCCACTGCTGAGCAACAATGCACAAACAGGACCTTGCGGAATTCGTGAAATAGCCAGACGTTGTACCGTCGCTCTGGCTGGGTCCTATTTTAGAACCACGGTGTTTGGACACGATAAGAATATCAATCACTTTGCAATAAATATATTCCTTTGTAATACTTTTAAGAATTTTGTGACAATACTTGACCCTTTAAATCTGTCCCTCTGCATTTCCCCCGCCTGTTGAAAAATAGCTCCATGTTTGTTACCGCTTTTAGCAGGGGACTGTATAGTGTAAGAGTGTGCGCTTAACGCTTCCGGATAAAATTGTGAATTTGCACACATAGTGACTTAAAGCATTGATAATCCATAAAATTGATCCGGAAGCACTTGCCAAATCCCCCTTAATGGCCCCCGCTTGGGTTTCAAGGTTATACAGGGTCAATAATTTAAACATTTTTCTGAATGGTGTTAAAAAGACAAACACATGTGTTTGTCCCATGGTCACACGGATTCCAAAAAGGTACAGTTTTACACTATAGAATGGCTTATAGTTTTCCGGAGTTTTATGGAGGAAAAACTTAACACATTGTGAAAAAGTCAATTTTGGTGTGTACATGGGTCCAAAAGTTAAAAGTTGCTTTGATGCAGTTTAAATATGTGGTGCAAATTGTTTCACTAGCTTAAAGGATTGAAATAAGGAAAGGTTTGCCTTATCTGTTATGGTTAGTTTTCACGTTATCCAAAAAATAGGTTACAGGTCAATAGAACTCAATTAGCTGCCAATTAGCGTGACTTTATTGGCCCTTTTGTTTAATAACCAGGACACGTAGAAGCAAACTATCCTATATTTCATTATATGAGCTAATTTAAACAACAATTTGAACCCACATTTTACAAAAATTGGAGCAATTAACTTTAAAAAATTTTGACCCCTGTACAAACCAAATGACTTTTTTTACCATTTGAGAGTCCCCCCCCCAATTCCCAAACTATAAGTCACAGGTAGATACACTATACTAATAGAGGCCATATGCGATTGCGATTCAACCTTGAAAAACATTATAATAAAAGGACTTTTTGTCCTTCTTGTAGGGCTTATTGGAATTATTATGAAAAAAAATTGCCCGGCCTTCTGGCAGCTGCGTTGGGCAGATATTCAAGGTCAAACGAGTCAATGACCTTTACGAGGCATATTATGGATCATAACTCCTCAGCCATTTGGTCTAAAGCAACAAACGAGAGAGGGTGTCTATACCAGGTTTTGGTCAACAAACGCAATTAGCATATAGGAAACACGAGCAAGTGCACCATTCACTTGCTTTTCAAAAATAGTATGCACTATATCCCTGAAATTGTAATTTAAACTTCGTCCCCATAAGACATCCTTAGATTGTCTTAGTACAAAGCCTTGACCTTTTTTATTTGGTACAGGTGGATGTGTATAAGTCTCCTATTGACATTGTATCAAAACGTTCCAATAGTCCTCATTGCCGTCGTAGTATGTTTATTGAAAAGAAAATATCATGCGCGAAAACTTGATTGCTCCCGATTTTGCTAAAAATAAGCTAATTTATTTTGACGTTAAACAACAGGAATGTGTTGATTTGAAAGGTTTTGGGGTGATTAATGAAAGGAAAATCAAGGTTTGTAAAATACACAGGAGGTATAGTGCATATAAAGATAGATATTTTTGATCGAATGAAAAAGAAAACAATATTATAAGGTGGCAACCATTCCCCTTACTCCAAAACTGAGTGTTGTCTACCACTACAAGGTAAGGCGGGTCGTCGGGACAGATATTTTGCGCTAAAAATGACCAGCCATTAGGTTTCAATTTATGTGTTTTAGGGCTGGCCGATAAAAAAAAACCTTGTTGGCAGGGGTAAACACCCCACTTTCCTCCCCAGGAAGACCGTGAAGCGAAAAAAAAGGAAGGTTACCCTAGAACCTTCAATGGTGACTTTGCCTCATTATGATGCGAAATGATCCCATTCGCCTGCCTGGACCCATTCAAACACCCTGCCCTGACATGATGCGTTTAAACACCCTGACGACGGATGCGTGTTAATGGGGCTCACCTCATATCTCTTTGGGGGGGAATGCCACTGACCAGCCTCCGTGGCTCTCACCACAAAAACGTCCTCGAGTTGTTCGCCGTCTTTCTGGCATTGCGCCACTGGCTCCCCGTGTCAGCCCTTTTGTTTATAATATGGCATAACCTGACCTTAGAAAAACAAAAACATCTATACTCGATTCATCTGATATGTGACCATGTACCATTTTGCGGAGTGAAAAAAAAATTCATGAGGCGCAGTGACTTCTGTTTATGTTATTGTGAGGAATGTTAAGGCCTGTAAACTACACTATGTGCGTTTCCATACATGAATGAATGTATTTAGTGGCAGGTGAGTGAGTTATATGACCGGAGTGTCCTCCAGATAATCCGGTGTGGCACGTTGACAGTGGAAATTCTTTCATTTTCCCTCTCAGACTATTGGAAAGGTCCAAAACTCCAGGGGGACGAAACGTATCACGCAATTCAACTATACTAAAGATTGATCATAAGACGAACACTAATTATTTACATAAAACATCTAATGTGTGATACGCCATCCAGCCTACCCGGGCGTTGACTACATTAGTAGAGGAGCATACAAGTGTTGCCATATAATCCGCAATAACTGGTGTGAACGGAACGTGAGCTCACTGCTGTAGAGACCGCCCTCTTCAACATCAATCTGTGAAGAAATTGTGATGATATTGGACTGGTTAGAGCTGAGGTATTCCAATAAAGGATAGTTTGCAGCAGGTTAAGAGCTTCGCTCTACCAGATTATGGTAACGGAGTATCAACGTGACCTAAAACTGTTTCCTGTGGAGGTGTTGGCCATGTTAAGAGATGGGTAGCAGAGGTCTCAAGAACTATTTGAAGTTCTTTTGGTGCAACTGGCAAAGGAAAGCAAGTTATGATTGGAACTGTGACATTGTGCAGTTTACATAGCGTTATATTATTCTAAAGAAGGGCTAGGACGACCGATGGCGAACGAAAACCTACCGAGACCAAAAGGGAATTATTGGTGTCGGATTTTGATTGGTTATCCTTTACGGGGATCCCTCATTTGGTTTTCACAGTAAAGGAATTAAATGTAAACATTGTGTCAACCATTTCAGCTGAGTAAACAGAATGTTAAGCTACTTTCTTTTAACTTTGTGTTGAATGATTTATATCCATTATCAAAGAGAGATAGATCAAGATTTACTAATTTTCTATCATGATGTGCGATTTGGTCCCCCCCCGTGCAATCTTCTTCAGGTTTTACAAAAGCACAATGATCTGTACATGGCTCCTATGCTGTTCAACGGTATATCAGCGATTTCCTCAAACAATATCTAGACAGTATGGCTAAGCCGACGATCTCGCCCTTCTCTAATAGGACAGAGCTGGATAGAAGTAGAAGTACACTTACTGCAGATATGGCCCTACTTGCGCATATCTCAAGACACTGGAGATGAAGCTGAGCGGAAGTCAAGACACCGCTACTGCATTTACACATCAACACCAAGAGATAATCGCCAGCTTCAAATTCAACCTCAACGGAGCGCCTCTGCCTTACAATCCTATACCAACCATCTGTATCTGTATCTGTAGGAATACTGCACAACGCTTCAGATGGGGCCAACCGTGCAGGAATACCTGGGAGTGAAGCTTGACCGCCAACTTAATTACGGCAGACCTCGAGTCCGTATGCGCCAAGGTATTTCGAGGAATAACCTCCTGTTACAGACTTGCTGGATCCTAATGGGAGGGCCACGCACCAAACGAACTCTACGCAACACCGCCTGGATTGGCCTACAGCGAGGCGAAATATGCCGCCCAAGCATGTGCAACACGTCGCCCGCATCCAATACTGTCGTATTTCACATTTGTGAGGTTTTGCGAAAATTCGCCTACTTACTTAGATCATCGAGGTCCTTGCCATCCACAAAATTCAAAATGTGAGGATTTGCCTATTAGATTAGTTTATGTTACTGATTTGGACATTTCCTCAAAATCATCATATCCGTTGTTTCACATTACTGGTAGGATTTTAAAAATCGCCATCATTTAAACGTGTTTGATATAGCGTTCTATTTTGCCGATCTCAAAATAAACGATTTCACATACAGATCTTATTTTGACGTAGTGTTCAATCGTTATTTTCGTATACAAGTTTTCAAATAGTGATCTATTTTAAGTACATTGCAAAAACAAAGGTGTATTGTAATAGCGTCGGTATTTGTGAAATAGACATTATTTTGTGATTTGACACACACAGAATTATAACTTTGTAGCCTAATAAGATAATATAATTGCAGTTTTAAGTTGGATTATGTTTATATTATTATGGTTTCTTCAAAAACAAGTAAAGTCCAGATGTTCTATGTTTCGTTTTACCGCCTCTACATGAAACGTTCGCGATTAGATTGAATTGCGATTTTCTGGAAAACGGTTGTAAAATACGACAGTATGTGTGCGGGGCGACGCACCAGCTCTCACACAAAGACGCTGAACACTCAACGAGACCCTGAGAAACATTACTGTTGTTGCCTACTTCGCCACTCCATCTCAAATTCTACCAGTGCTTTCAGTCATTGCACCTGCAGTACTTCGGAGAGAACAACACACGCACAAACTAGTGATAAGGCCTGCTGGAAAACAAGCACATGCTGCATAACAACGTCTAAGAATCACACAACGTCGGCAGAGAGAGGACTTTGCTCTCGCCGACCTTTGTGCCGACACGCTTCGAACTCTCAGTCCCCATTCAGCATTCTGACAAGGACATGGAATACTGCCTGGCTAGATATCCAAGACCAGACCAGCTTCTCTCTATTACACCTAAGACGAACTACGACCTGACAGCAATTTCTCTACGCAAGGAATGGGTCAATCTTAAAACCGGATTCGCAAAGGCAGTCCGCGTCCAACCCCTCGCTCAACAGCAATATGCACAGATGGGGCTGCGGCCATCGCCAGTTTGCCAATGTGGTTCTCCATCACAGGGATGGGATCACATTCTTATGTGTCCTACCTTTAGTCCACAGGGGACTAGATTTATCAACCCCCAACCAATCAAACAGTGAGTGTGCCCAGGTTTACAACACATTTAGCTGCGCCTCATACGCAAGAAAAGGTTTACATAACAAAAAAGTTTTCAAATTCAGTTACATAATATTATTTATATCACTTCACGTGATGCAAGAGTGAGATTATTATGTTAGGAAACAGGCTCAACAAGAGTTAGTGTGATCGGTAGATAAATCAATTTTGAGTGCAAACAAAGTCGTATCACACTTAATTAAGAATAATTAGCCTATAACTCTAAAATAAATTGGAGCCTTATTACTTGAAATATATGTTAAATTATGCGTATCATGTACTTTTGTAAACTATTAAGTGGGCCGTACGTACGTAATTTGAGTGAACAAAAGGCCGTAACGAGTATTTTTTGATGTTTTTAAGGTTTTTGTGACGAAATTAGCATAAATTTGTTAAAAATGAAATTGCTCTTTCACAAAATATTTGTGAAGATTTGTACTTAAACACCTTTTTAAAAGCCATCGTTGCAAGAAATTAAAAGTCGTATCTACATACTAGTTTTCCCCCGTTGTGTGCAACAAAGTAGTTCTTAACCCAAAATGGTATTAGCTTAATGACTCTGGTATAAATTGAGACTGTCACCGGAAATTGTATATCAAATATTAAACAAGGCAGAAATGATCTATCTTTCATATATGCAAATAACTCAATTTCGCCAAAAATGTCAGTTACGACTTTGCACTCGCATGACGAAGTGTGCATTCACACATTCAAGCAATAGACCATTATATTAGAATATAGGGCGTAAACCAAACAACCAACTACATAACAAATTCTGTTGTCCCCACCGAGGGGCTAGGGGAAAACCAAGTGTGATTTCATAATAATTTTTTAAAATCATATAACTGTCTGTTCCCGCGCATAAAACTGGCACATTTTCTTGAAAGTGATTAAAATGTCACATCAATTTCCCTTTCCCAATATCAGTGACCAATGGATATGTATAGGCATCAACAAACCATTAACTAAAGATAACTACAATGGACCCGGTATGCGGAGCCATTGTTATAGCCAGGTGTTATCACCTCCACGGTTCGGGTTGAGTAACAAAATACCCGTACTCTTTCACAATAACAAACCAGTCGTTGACCCTAAGTTTTCTTCTGAAAAGGCGGTAAATTGAATAGAAATGAAGTTAAGCAATAAGTTATGGATTTTAATTCTGTGCAAAGTTGTTAGGTCAAAGCTTGCCCAGCAACATTCTGTCAAGATGTGTGTTTGTCTTTCTTCCTTTTCGCAAAAAAAATTATGGAAAATATGGCCAAAGTTAATTGAACATGCACTATAGAAGCTCAAGATTAATTTATTTGTGAATGAGGATAAGTGTTTTGTGCTTACGTCATCAAGAAAAGACTTCGTCCAAAATAGGAGAGGTCATAACACCTGAATCTTTTCAACCGCGAGACAATATAACAGGGTCATTCCATGCCAATTCAACAAATCGAGTACACAATCACCTCATGGATTTATTTCTATTTTGGTGTAATGAAAGATATTCATGATAAACTAAAATCCTGAAAATTTGAGCTCTGTACCTCTTTCGTTTTCACACTTCAGCATTTTTTTAAATTTGAAGGGGGTCACCTCCAAAACATTGACCTGTGTGAAATTCAATATTCAGAGGGCCATAAGTAAAGATCCTTCAAACTTGGCATTCTGGATTACCTTTTGCTGCAAATTGTAAATTGATAAGAAAAATGCACCTTGCTCCAATTTAAAGTTACAGGGGGTCAAAAATGGCTCAAAACCACTCGGACCATACTTTGGGGGCCATAAGTAAAAAAATAAAAGTGATATAACTTTGGGCTGGTGAAAGCTAATCTTGAATACTACCCTTGTGTGCAATCTTATACTTATATCAGCTTTACTGGAAGAGATACATAGCTGTCACAAAAAGTAAAACGTCCAATTTAATCTTGACTTGACCCCCTAAACATCAATGTCAGACATTTTCCACCAAATTCTACTTGAATTATGGTTAAGAGAGCCCCCTGATGAAGTTGTGTGCAAAGTTTCAACATGGTGTCTAACTGAATGATGTAGGTAAACAGACTTGAAATAATCTACACTTTCAACTAATAGACAAAATTCACATTGAAATGTACACAGAATTCTGAACTTTGCGACCTGGGTATCCAATGCAGTTTTAAGACTTTATATCCAAGTTTGACCTTGAAGAACTCTAACAATGAAATTTAAATCAATATTATCTCCTTATTAGCACCTAATCTAGGTATGGACCAAATTTCAACTTGGTGTCTTGGTTGGTAAGGAATTTATAATACTTTAATTATCCTAATTGAATTATATAGTAAATAGTGAACTGTGCAAGTTAATATCCAGTTTGCAAAGTTCAGGTTTACTGTGTGTTTCAAAGGGAAATCTTTCAAAACTGAATTACATGAAGTAGGACTTTTTGAAGACCAGTTACTTATAAAAGACACTTAGACACCACAATGAAAACTTTACAAAAATATTAAGGACCGCCATCAAACATATTTCAAGCAGAATTTGGTGCAGAATGTCTGACATTGGTTTTAGGGGGCCAAGTCAAGGTCAAATTGGACTTTTTACTTTTTGCGACAGCTATATCGATATAGTCTCTTCCAACGAAGCTGATATAAGTATAAGATTGCACATAAGGGCAGTATTTAAGATTAGCTGTCACCAGCCTAAATTTGGAAGTTATATCACTTTTACTTTTTGACTTAAGGCCCCCAAAGTACAGTCCGAGTGGTTTTGAGCCATTTTTGCCCCCCTGTAATTTTAAATGGGGGCAAGGTGCATTTTTTCTGTTCACATATTTGCAATCTGCTGCAAAAGGTTATCCAGAAGGCCAAGTTTGAAGGATCTGAGGGGTGTAGTTCTTTACTTATAGCCCTCTGAATATTGAATTTCACACCGGTGCATGTTTTTGAGGTGACCCCCTCAAATTTAAAATTGTTGTAGCTTGAAAACGGAAAGAGGTACAGAGCTCAAATTTCCAGGATTTCATTTTTTGACCGCTAAATTTGTTCATTAACCTTCAGAGAAGACAAATCCACTGAGAAATGATGCGCTGCTCTCCACGGTCGCGGAATTGCTCAAAATGACCAAACTAAAAACAGTTTTCATTTAAACCGATTGTTTGTTAATTAGAGTGCCACTTTGAAGGGGGATGGGTCGATTTCAGTATGAAAGTTTTCATCTTTGATAGCATGGCCTCCACTTCGCCCAGTGGATATTTCAATTCGTTTTGATGTTATAGCTAAGAGCGTAATGTAGAGTAAGGTGTAAAATTATTATTGGTAGACCAAATGGGGTACATTTTCGCTCATAACCTCCAAACCATTTCAGATATCATAATTTTGACCACTTCCGGTAAAATGTGGCGTTCTGGAGACGAGACTATTGGCCTTGGCCCTTTAATATATCTTATGCAGTTCAAAAAATCGCCCACTATTGAGACAAATAAACGATCCCCCACTGATGACTAGAAAAAAAACAAAAAAAAATACTGAATGTGGTGGAAAATAAATTTCGGCCTCAAACATTCATCCCTTTAAAAAAATCTAATAGTGCATCCCCACGAGACTATATTGGTCAAATGAAGTATCGAATTACACGACAAATACCTAGAATATCCAATTGGATTTGGGTCTTGACGCTTACATCCTTCACAAGGTCACCACCAAAAACAGTACAGCTGAGGATGTCATCTTGGTTATCCGCCAATGTTGGTGTAAAAGTAACTGTCCATGAATAATCGTTGGTACCTGCTACGCCTGTACTGCTAACAACGGAAGTCTGACTGCCACCGTCTCTCTGCTATTATGATAGCAAAATGGATAATTGATTCTCAAGGGAAATATCCGCTTAAACTAACGTTAATACTTAAGTAACTTAAGATAACCCCCATTTATTTTTTTGCGAATTCTCGTTTACGCAATGCAGTTTTCTAAGGACTTTTTGTTATTTGTCTGATACGCTTCTCCTGATACAAAAAAAAAATAAAATCGCCCACTGCTTCATTAAAATAATTAGGTTGGATTCCTAGTGGTTATCTGATTTGGGTCTCTAGACCCCCCCCCCCCCCCCCCCCCCCCCCCCCCCCACCCCACTCCCCGCCCACCTAAGGCACTAGCGAAAGTTTTGTAGCTTGGGCACTTAAAGAGACACTGGCACATTTGAAAAATAGTGCGCCCTCAAGATTTTTCAATATCGATATTTTTTGCATGGTTGTAAAGCTTTTATATACAAAAGCCCTCACCCGAAATGATTAAGGCCAATTCAGCTTCCTTATGGGTAAACAGAACGATTTTATAATTTAACGTCGCCGGCGACGAAAATGGCTTTTAACACAAGAACACGCACTCCGTATGCATGTTTCTCACGCTATGCACACTGTTTGACCGGTCTATAATTTTTGTGGTTTTAATATCAGTGAGTACGAGTCAAAAATATTCACATTTGTTGATTAAAGTTATGGAAAACTTAAAAGTTGGCCTACAAATTACCTGGATGTCTTTATCCTCATATCAATGTCCCTATCTGTTTTGGGGTATGTTATTTTTATGTATAAAATATATCTCTGTTCTTCCAATGGCCTAGACTATCATTTGAGAGCAAATTGAAGAAATTTCATATTTTGTGAAAATGTGCCAGTGCCGCTTTAATTACGTGTCAAAGAAAACATCCAATTGTAAAGCAACGTGTACGGCGTGTAATGCCGTCCATCTTTCCGGATGATCCCCGTAATGATACGGTTATTCTTATAATCGTATTCGAATTCCTCTAGCAACCGAGTTCTTTTGTGATTAAATATGCAACGTCCCCGGGGCAACGTCCGCCCGCCTGTTCCAATTTCGCTTATATGTTTACTAATTTACGAGCACGTTCCCGGTTAGTACTACACCGATTCTCTCGTCTTTGTATTATGATTGCACACCACCAAATGTACAAAATTTTCCCTGACTAAAACGCCAATTTTTCACTTACGAAGCGACTCAGTTCTTAGCGACAGCAGCAAGAGTTCCGGGGGGGGGGGGGCGGGTTTTTTTTTTTTTTTTTTTTGGGGCAGATTGTGGCAATTTCTGGAACAGAAAAGCAAGGTGTTCACCTCCCTGACAGAATTTACAGTGTATCTAGCATGTTTTGCGACACAATTCAAAAGCATTCAGACCGGGATTCAGGCATCGTGCTTTAGGCTTGTAGTAAGATATTGATCTGGCAAGTGAAAGATGGATTAGCCGGGATTAGCACATATACAATAGCAATGGTCTGTGAGCTAATTAAAACATGCTTTTCAAGTTTGGTAAATTGCTGGTAGTAATGTCAGCACCCTTGTTCCAGAAATTGCCACAAACTGCCATCTCCCCACCCCCCTGGTACTCTTCCTGTTTTTACAGATTGTAAACATCCAAATTGTTTTCAAACTCATCGAAGTGATTTCAGTAAGGGTCCTTTTCATTTTTCATGCTATTATGTCCCTTTAAAGCAATATTAACACAGTTTTTGAAAAGCGCCCCCAATTTTCAAAATTTGTTGGTAATTGTCTAGAAAACTACACCTGCGAACGAGAATGCTCAAAAATTCGTATTTATCATAAAATGAGCGATTTTTGTAATTAGAATTTGGATCCTAGACTGTACTTAACGGCAGAGCTGGAAATGCTAAGTTTATGTCCGTCCATGATGAAATAGTGCCA
>JAMKCH010045992.1:0-11279 GCA_023653785.1 Ophioderma brevispina | reverse complement strand
GAAAAAAATCCACATGTTTGACTAGCTCAATTTCTTGCTTGTCACACTCAGCTAATACAAACAAGCTTGTACTCAAAAATAACATTTAATTTGATAGCACGGGTACGTCATCGATAATTATCATCCAAGCTGGAAATGATATAGCGTTTCATTCTGTGTCGTTAATTGAGAGGTGTGGCCTTTGACGCCATAAACAGACTAATCCATTAATGCATGGCCAGTAAAGAGTGTACTGAGACTGAAATAGCTACATGTATAGAATTGTTTTTTTTTCAAGGCTGTTGAATTTGGTTCATTGCTTTGTGCAACCTGTTAATTACACAGCTCGCCCATTGTGTACAGTAAAATTGAAATATTTGCCCTACATTAATTTTCATGCTTTTTTGCACACTTCAGAGCAAGGGCGAAATTAAGAACATGCAAAAATGTCTATTAAGTCTATGTAGGATAGCTGAAAAAAAATTAAAAACAAGTGAAAATGCTATAAATTTCAAGTGTGATCCCACTTTTACAGTACCTTAAAAATGGAATTGATGTAAAGATATATTTCTCAATATTTCCCTCCCTCCTTCCCTTGCTCCTTCTCTCTCTCCTTCCCTCTCCCCTTCTAGGCTCTTACACATGCATGCATACACACGCACCCATGTACACACACGCACCGGTGCACACACATGCATGCACACACACACACAAACCAAACAAAAAAATGCATTAAAAAAGTATTAAATTCCCAAAAAGGAGGGAAAATTTAGTCCCGCAAATTTTTCCTCGTTTTCCAGCGGTTCACCACTGGACATAGGCAAGAGATGAGCATGGTGGACAGAAAAACAACACCACTAAAGGGAGTACCTTAGAGCACTTGTTACTGAGGTCACTGCTTGCCTGTCTGTCTTCAAGTGTTTGCCTCTTTTTTTTTCAAATAAAAAATGAAAATCAAGAGGAAAGAAAATATCAGTACATGTTCAGATGGTGATTTACATGTACTGTCAATGGTAAATTTGCCACCAATTCGTAAATTTGAATGTTTACAAGTCATGACCATGCAGTAATTATCATCGATTGTTGGCTCGATTCACTTATGAGCAAGCTTGATTTATGGGTGTAATTTTAATGAAAATGTAGCACCCTTGCTGTGACCATATTGCAGGAAATTTAAGAACATTCTGCAGAGAAAACGTTTGATCATGATGGTCCTCCATATAAGTATGTGCTGTATTGGCAATTTTGTTTGTTTTATTATCTTTTGATAATATACATAATCTGAGAATGATCAGTCCAGAAGAAAGTGTACAAATACATAACGTCTACGTACAAGTACATACGTCAACAAAATTTCCAAAATTCAATGCAACTTTTAAGAAATACATAGGTTTTAACATTTCACCCCGGGACGTTTATTTACCGTTCTAAGCTGTAATGGAATTTTAAGGTTTATCAACAAAAGTGTATGCACGGGTTTTGATATCTTTTAAAATAAAGATCTTACACACCCCACGAGATAAATTAAGAAAATAGGTATGACCTCATCAGTGAAATATCAATAGTTAAATTGACACATTAAATCAAAATTTTGAATGTGAATTTGTTTAGAAAGGTTTTGGAATTTGGTCTCAAAAATTCAGAGAATCTCGAGAGGATTTTCTAAAATTCTTTGTTTGTATCTATCATTTGGTGACGTGTGTACATACAAGATACACGATTTTTGCACTGATGTCGCATATTCCCTTATGCCCCGCGCGGGAGCGCGCGGGGCTATAGATGTGGAGTAACTTGGAAGGGACATGGAGTTTTTGCGACAGGAAAGCATGAAGAGCCTTGGTCATAACAATTTTTCATGGCAATTGAAATGATTGAACAGTCTAAAAAGTACGTAATGGTTGTGATGAACATGGAATAAAAAATTTAATGCAACACAAAATAGGTTTTTGTAAGTAAAAATGATTGAACAGGTGAGATAGATTGTCTTTTCAGTGTTTTTAAACAAATTTATATTGGATCTGTACAAGGATTTTTATTTCCAGTGTTTAGTTGGGTCAAATATCATCAGGCCAGTTGGGCGAAATGCCAACAGTGCATGGTTATATCATTGCATATCAGACATATTAACAATTTCTTGAAAGCTGACATCAGTTCGATGGTTCAAGTCGATATTTAGGTACTACAGTAAACTTGAACAAGAGTATATGATTGAGTAGTTTACGATACCAATTTATACAATCAGTTTTCAATAAAAGTCAACATACACTAGCATTATTTGTTTGGAAAAATGTGATTTATCTCTCAATTATGGGCTTTTGCGGCTTGTTTTAATAATTCGCCATTGCGCGGGGCATACATGCGTGCCAGCACCAACATGTTCTGTCATAAATTGTGATTTGACAGGCAGATAACCTGGCAATTAGAGGAGGGCCATATTTAACAATATTCTACAGGTAACATGTAGAATAATAAAAGGAATTTATCGGCATATATAATATACTATATCTATAAGGAAGTTTCCCTAAAAAGTCAGGTCATTGGAGTATTCTTGTGAAAAAACACCATTTCATGTCTCAACTTTTGTAGCTTGTTGTGTAGCAGTAGACGATTTAGGAAGCAGTCATTATATACGCTATCATTCTGTCACGGATGTGAACTTCGCTTGTATCCTTTTGTGTACTTACCGAAGTTCGCAATGACGAGGCTTGTGGCTTGTGCTAGGTTTTTGCTGGCTTCTGGTTCAAGTATTGTGCGCATCATTGTACAGATAGCACAGAGAAAAGATGGCAGCTTCCCTGATTGTTGACCAGTTGTGTACATTTGTCAGAAATAAATCCGATTTTTGTTTCACAAGAATCCTCCAGTGATCTTATTTAAGTATGGATATTCATTATATAGCCGATAGATGATGCCAATCAATTTCCTTTAAGATTTATGGATACAATAGTTTATGTTCGTCTATCAGACATGGAGCAACCAAATGGACCACTTGTTGGTCAAAATCAGACTCGCTTCAATGCCGGATCACTGGCATTTTGTTTGTTCAAGATGGCCGATTGCGATATTCAACATAGTATTCCTCATTCCCGCAGGGCCTTCCATCAGTCCTTCTCCTAATTGATACGAGGAGGCATAGGCGAGATGCGAGGACAGGAGAGGACTTTAGTGCATTCAGTGAGGATTCAGTTGTCCTTTTCTTCCTTGCTTGATATGTGCCTTTAAAGGGCAATGAGAGATTTCAAGTCATACATCTTTTCTGTAGATGTAGTGATTTTGTATAGATTAGAGGTACAATAGATCCCCTACCTTTTATTGGGACAGAAATAACTTAAAAAATGAAAACAAAAGGCAATTTTGTATATGCTGTATATTTCAATTAGAAAACATAGGCTGAATTTCGTTATTTGCTCCTACACCAAATTAGAAATTTCAAAATTGTTGTAATAAAGAAGAACCAGTTTCGCTTTAAGCCTAAGATGGGGGCTATTTGTGATATAAAGCTTTACAGTGCCAAAATCAGAATTTTCACATTTTTTCGGGAGACATGTTATTTGAAATCTCTTGTTGCACCTTAAAATAATAAGTTACATTAGGTATGATTTTATCCATTATAAAGAAGTGCGTAGGCTGTAATTTTTGTAGTGGTGGTATTTTCATTAATTTCACAAATAGTTATGGAAGCATTAATTAAAGGGGTCCAGGTCTGATCGATAATAGGCCTCGTCACCAGAAGCCCCAGATTTTACCGGAAGTGGTCAGATTTTGGTATCAGAGAGAAAGCTAGTTTTTCTCATTACCCTGTGAAATCTTAGTGGCAAAGGATGTTGGTTTGGAATGGAAAAATATGAGCCAAAAGTGCCTCATTTTTGGTCGCCCAATATTAATTTTACACAGTTTACTTATGGGGCTCAAAACCATGTTTTAGCTCTCACATCAAACATGGACTTGAAAATCGCACGAAACTTTACAGATGGGGGTTTTGGGATGAGGCCAATCTATCAAGATAAGATAAGTATATCCTAAATCGGGCAATCCCCCCTTTACTACATTCAAAAAAATATTAAATGTCTGCGAATAAATCTAAGAGTGATTTTGAAATGCTGCGCGAGGAAGACTGCTTATGACAAAAGCTGCAAGTGATTTGTACAAAAGCGGCACCTGAGAGTAGTTCGTTTGCACGATGATGGCCAATTAAGAACGAGGTCAATCATACTTTTGCTGGTTGATCTGCTTGAGCGCAAAGTACTCACTGAGATGGCGCAGGGTTGAACCCGCTTCAAATTTGATTCCAGCATTTAGTACTGGAAAGTTAAGATTATAAAAAAAAATAGAGCTCGCTTCTAGAAAAGAAGAAAACGAAATCATGAAAAATGTGTGTGTGAAAATAAGGCTTATATACCGTGTGATGGAGGGAATAAGTTTATGTTGCTTGAAATTCAAATACAAAACAAATTGGGCCAGAACTCCAGACATCGGGGCCTTCGTCCATTATGGTTACAGTGTTCGGTGTTTTAAACTTGGCTGAAAATTGAAAAGGCCATTGTATAAATTAGACAGGTTGTTAGAAAGAATCTAGCTCAATCTCGATATGTTTTGAACTAGACTTTGTTTTAGTATTTTGACATATACTGTGCTTGTGCTCGCTCCAGTTACTGCCCCATTTAGGCATAAAATACATTTTCAAAACCCTAGGGAAAAATTATTTTGGTGAGGTTCCACTGCAAGCATTTTGAAATAGATTTGTTGTGATTTTCGCTAAATTTTCTGACAAGTAAGAAGCTCTGTCTTAAAGATAATATTGATTGTGGATCAAGGATTGCAAAAAAATATTAGGGGTACGCTAAATAAAGTTGAGTTTACTGATTCTTGTTATTCTGCCTTTTCATTTATTTCGTGATAAAATTCAATTTACTACAAATTTTCAGGTAATCTTATTTGTGTGTCGCCTGCCCTAAGCGCAGGAAAGGACACATAGGGATCACTTTGTCCACTGTGTTGTTGTTGGTTGTCTGTTGTTGATGATGTCTGTCTGTTGATGTCTGTTGTGAAAAAGGCGGTAACATTTGCTTGTAATATAATATCCACATACTTTGATGGATTTAAACCAAACTTGGGTCACAGAGTGATGGCAAATCAGGAATCCCCACTTGTGATGCACGGCCCGCAAAAGGTCACACATGCCAAGTGCAAAGGTCATGGAGGTTAAGTTGTAAAATAGCTTGAACTGAAAATGTAAAAAATTTTTTTTTTTTTTTTAAGAATTGAAAAGTTGATTGAAGTTTCAATTGGAACCAAACTGAATATAGGTGCAACATGGGATCCCTCATTGTTGATGAGGTCACAGGTCAATGCCAAGGTCAAAGGTAATGTGAGGTCAAGTTGTAATGTAAAATAGGCTGAAATGTAAAATTGACATCCAATGAAAAGTTGAAGTTCAATTGGAACAAAATTGAATCATAGGTGCAACATGGGTCCCTCATTTGTTGATGAGGTCAAAGGTCACATACCAAGGTACAAGTCCAATTACCAAGGTCAAAGGCCATGTGGGTCAGAGGTGTTAAAATGGGCTGAAAATGACAATTGAACCTACATGTGAAAAGTTGAATTGAAGTGACGGCAGGCGTCCGAGGACCGATGATTTTTTTAGTCATAACTGGCCAAGATAATTTTGTGTGGGGGGGGGGTTCAGGAACTCAGACTTCAACAAAGGCAGACCTGAACCAATACTGGTTTAGTACCAAAGATTGTTGGATTGTTGTTTTACAAAATTGAATGGGGGAAAGGGCCTGTTGATTTTATGATATTTAGAGCGGCGTGCAACTTCACATACAAATGATGGTATCAATACAGTTGACTATTTTAAATTGCACCCTGCGAGTCCAAAGCTTACTAGTTCAGACCAAAAATGGCATTTTTTACATCTTTCGGGGTAAGAAATCCGGGAAAGGGTGTCGAGTGTGGAAACCACCGGAATGCACTCCTGGAAAATTTAGTAGACAAAATGAATTTTCTAGGACTATGTGACCCGCTTTAGGCTTATAAGAAAATGGAGCAAATGAGACGGGACCCTTTATCATACATGTGTGTTGAAAACATCTTGAACCAACTATTTTTCATTGCAAATCTTTCATTATACTTAGCTACAAAAAAGAGGTTAACAGAAGGCAGCAAATTACCTCTCCACATGCATGTTTCCAAGTCAGAGTGGACATTGAAAACAAGGGCGTCATTGTACATGCAAACTTAATTGATCATTCAATTTTTATCCTAATCTATCTTTGGAGGTAAGAGTAAGTTATTTCACCTCACATTAAAATTGGGAAGGGAAAATTCCGCGAGGCGTGATAATTTGCATACAACCCAAATAATGTTATTATACCTCTGGCTTCCATCAGCTATGTCAGCAGACTGATTTTAAGTTCCGTCGGCCATTACACTTTTATCATCGTCTAAAATCGACATCTCGCATGTTAAAATGGCTTGAGAATACATCAAAGATGAGGCCTCAGTAAACATTGTGCGTTAAGTGATGTCTGCATTGTGCCAGGCAGTCACGTTTAACAATGGACAACTCAATTTCAAAACAAAATTTTCTCCCCTCAAACAATGCTGTGAAAATACTTGAAATTTTGATTATGATCCATACCAAAATCAAACCGGAATGTAAATACAGATATGACTTGGAGGAGGCGTCAGTGCATTTTAGTGAAATCTCAAAATCTATCACAGGGATTCTTTTTAAAAGGGAAGAAAAGAGAGAGGAAAATGACTTCATTTTGAGACTGCAGAAGAAATCAGTTGTATAGTTGTCAGTTATCCACTCATGCCATCAGGCATTCGGGGAAGGCCACACTGGATGAAATGCGCGAGGCTAGCACACGACCCCTCAATTCCACCTGTACATATGATAATGAGGTGAGTTAAATGCCTGTTTGTTGTTAAACACCCTGGGATTTTGCCATCTCTCCAGATATCCGGGAAGGGAATATTATGCATTGATTTTTTGTCATGCATGCAGAGAGTGTGGTGCATGTGTTTGTAAGGGTATATTTAACGGCTTTGTATGTTGATTAGATAGATTTACTCCATCGCTGGTTATTAAAGACCAAATTTTGTATGTTACACTAGGAAAACTATATGAATGTTTATTAGTGTAGATTTCCTTATATACGCAGGGGGAAAAGAATTGATTTTAGTACTGATACTGTGAAAAATACTGCCAACATATATATTTAAATTGTGCACAATTGGCGTCCAAAACCCTATCAGTTATCCTATATGTCTTAAAAACACACAAAGGTGATTTAGATAAAAAAAGTGGGACTTCTAGTGCAAAGGCTCAGACTTACATTGGGGTACATGCTCACACACACGCAGGCATTGTTGGCGCTTGCACACACACACACACACACACAGCACTACACCACCTGCACACACCACAGTCAGACCGCATAGTCACACTCTCACATATAACTTCACATACCACTATATGACTTAATTACAATTGGTGACAGAGTAGGGAACATAATTTTTCCTCCCATAAGAAATTTTCTCCTGAACGCCTATCAAGTATTTAAGTTTCCTGATATTTTTCTCACACAAAAGGTCTTGTTCCCAGATCAAGAGACGGCGGGAATACTTTCCTACTTGAATAGAATATAAACTCTTTGCTATCATGGAAGGGACACCTGCTTTTCCGGGGCGTAGTTAGGCTCTTGTGTTCGCTCAGTTCGAGCATATTTTTAGACTTTAAGTTAGTAGGCGCGTAGCATACGGCGGTTCCGAGCGGGCAAACCTTCCCGGTAGGTGCAACAAATGTACCGATCACAAGCAAACATTTCCGGTCGTAGGGCAATAAGGATCTGAAAAGGGCTGATTTAACATGACAAATAAAATCCATGTTTTATTTTCCCCACCTGCTACGCCCACTGCTTAGTACATGTAGGTATGGTGCCCCTTCTCACTCGCATAAACTGGATATGGGTTGTTGTAAGGCTGCCAGCCTGTTTTTCACAACAGGGGCATCCAGTTGTCAGAGGGACCTCAAAAAAAATAAGGGGGTTTTGCGTGAGAAATGGCCAAACTGCCCAAAATAGGGGTTTTCAGGGTAACAAATTTGCCAAACGTTTCAAAATTGGGGTCTATGCGGTTGGATATTTCTCAAAAAGTAGAGGGTCTTTGGGTGAATGTTTTGTTTTTAAATTGTAAAATTAAAAAAAGCAAAAAACTTAAAAAAAAAAAATATTTTTAATCTTTCGGCAAGCTTTTAAAAAATTATGTGTCATTGGTTGTGGCAACGATATAGAAATGGGGGTTTAACAACCTTACATAAACATCACCTCCAAATTAATATAGGGCTAAATGCGTTTTGGTTGGGTTGTTATGATCGAGAATGCTGCCCCATTTGGTTGACTAATATTCATTTTACAGAGTATAATGGCAGTTATAAAAATCTCAATTTAGTTTCCTATAATGTTTTGAAAATTGCGTGGCACAACTTTTTACAGATGGGGTTTTGTGGGTGGTGAAGACCATTCTATCAAGATTATACTTAACTTTTTAAATTGGGTCATATTCATGTTTGCCTCGTACATGTATGTATCGGCATATGTGATTGGTCAATACGTGTCGTGACCATAAACAACCGTTTTATGGATGGTGCCATGACAACATCAAACGTGGGTAAAAATCATGTAAGTTTAGGCAAATATAAATATTTAATGATTTTAAATGTGTAAGTAATAGTAATAGGAAGCATCGGAGAAAGAAAATGGCAAGCAGAAAGAAAGTACGGTAAACATAAAAGGGGTAAAGCCATCGGGAATATACACGCGTTCATGAACCAAATCCTCGAAGAACCCCAAAGGTCATATGTAAGAAGAAGAACATAGTTAGCCTTTTAAATTTAATAAAAAAGTACCGAGTCCAAAATTAGATTTGTTGTGGGCCGCCAGCTATAGGGCAGGACCACTTAGCAATCACCGTTGTGCTGTGTGTATGGGTGTTGGTGTGTGGGATGTGATGTGTGGATGTGTTGTGTCACAAATTGTAAGTTTTTTTAAATTGACCTCAATTGTAAAAGTTTAACTTCCATTGGGAACCAAACTTCTTGTCATCGGTGCACAATGGGATCCGTCCTATGTTATGAGGTCAAAGGTCAAAGGTTTTGTTGAAAGGTCAAAGGGTCAATGTGAGGTCAGTTGAAAAAATGGGCTATAAAAATGTAAAATTCATCTAAATTGAAAACTTGAAGTTCAATGTTGAACCAAACTTTTGTCATAGGTGCCACCATGCGATCCCTCATACTGTTGATAGATCAAAGGTCACGTGCCAGGGTCAAAGGTAGGGGGCGGCCCATCAGCTTATATTCTTTGAATTATAGCGGCGCGGAAAGCCCGAGAAGAACGCGAAAATTCTAGTTTTGTTGTCAAAATTTTAATTTTTTTTAATGAGAAGATTCACCACAAAAAACATATGATTGGGGAGCAATGAAGTCCTGCCTGATGTAAAAATTGGTTTTTATATCAGTGCTGCTACTAATACATTGCAACAAAGATGCAACACCAACAACTAGTGAACCTTTATGCCACCAGGCATGTACTACACTCAACTCCTATGTGATTGTGAATGTACACAAGGCCTCCGCTGATGATCTACCCCTGCGTGCCTTTTTCTGAGACACCACCTAAAGGATAATCGGACATATTAAAAAAAACAATTAGCCCACAATATGAATAACGTTAATTATATGGCACATACGCACAGATGTGAGGCGGTCATTACACACACTGCTCTATCTTCTCAGAATTTTGAATCTGTTTACAAATCTAATTAAAAATGGTGTGTTCCGTTTTGGTGGGAATCAGGGGGCAATGTATTTGTGCCTAATGTAGGAATTTCCAGATGTGTTTAGACCCTTGTGGTATTTGTGAAAGTGCGTGAATGACGGCACAGATTGGATAACGATTGCTTGGAGATACAGCATACCTAAAGAGTTTCATTAAGTTTCTTTGTGGAATCAAATGTTTTTACTGACTTGTTTGTCTGTCATTTGTGCGGTGATCAGGAATATCCCCAGGAGGTGTGAACAATGAACTTTCATTGTGTTTACCCATGAAAATAAATCATAACCACAAGGGCACATTTATTGTGTTTGTGTTATTAGTTTATAGCTTTAAAAGAGAAACGGTTGGTTGACTGAACATCCAAACTCTATTGGTGCTGCTACTACAACTGCTGTTCTGTGTTGTGCTGGTTGTGTTGTGTCAGTCTGTGACTACTACTATTGCTTGCTACTACTGCTGTGCTAGTGCTACTATTGTGTGCTACTACTATTGCTGCTATTGCTGCTGCTGTGATGCCTCTATTGCTGCTGCTATTGCTGCTATTGTGTGACTTGCACCATACTTTGCTGCTGACTACACTACTTTGCTGCTTGCTACACCTTACTTTGCTGCTGCTAATACTACTATTTGCTGTTGCTTGCTTCTGCTACTACTGTTGCTGCTGGCGATGCTTACTATGTTGCGGCTGCTGCTACTACTGGTGCTGCTGCTATTACTGTTGCTGCGCTATAATGCAGTGCTGCTACTACTACTTACTATTGCTGTGATGTTATGCTATTGCTGCTGTGATGCTGATACTACTACTACTATTGCTGCTGTAATAGTACTACTTCTATTGCTGCTGCTTATGTGCTGCTGCTACTACTCTGCTATGCTGCTGCATACATATACATTGCTGTTGCTGTTGTGCTGGCTTACCTACTACTATTGCTGTGCCTTACTGTGCTGTTGTGCTGCTACTGATGCTGTTGTGAGGCTACTGCCTGATGTTGTTGCGGCTGATATACTGTTGCTGCTGCTGTGCTGCTGCTGCTGCTACTGCTGCTGCTGCTCCTGCCTGCTTTATCTGCTGCGTTTGGCATTCTGCTAACCACCCATTTTCGGAATCAAGTTTATATGGGAAAAATTACCAAAAAAAAGTGCACAAGTAATAATTGCAACACATCAAAAGACTATAAGGGTTTGAAAGATCTTTGTCTTTAACTGGGTCCTACATGTGAACAA
Source organism: Ophioderma brevispina (assembly GCA_023653785.1). NCBI lineage: Eukaryota > Metazoa > Echinodermata > Ophiuroidea > Amphilepidida > Ophiodermatidae > Ophioderma > Ophioderma brevispina. Next base: position 231 of record JAMKCH010045992.1, on the reverse strand, counting down.
AGCAAAACAAAAACATTAGCAAATATTTTCCCATGGGGTTATCCTTCATTACTAAAGTAAATTAATAGTTCATATGCCCATTGTATGTTCAATGAACTTACAAACTCAGTGAATTTGACCATTTATCAGATTATCATCAGAATTAACGGATTTTCACCTGAAAATAGGATTTACCGGTAATCGGATATATTCTTCTCAAATTAGACTGATTATAGGAGAAATGGCCTTTGC
>JAMKCH010045991.1:0-11894 GCA_023653785.1 Ophioderma brevispina | reverse complement strand
AAGGGAATGGCTAATTGGTAAATGATGCAATGGGCCTTTAAAAATAAAAAGTTTTTAATATTTTCAATTATTTTGTAATAATGGAATGGTATGGTATTTTGATACTGCTTTTCGGCCTGCATATTGTGATTTTTTTGTATTGATCAGACTTTTTGATTTTGCGACCTTTTTTCACCGCGATACGGGGATTCCTGGGCTTACCTGGTTTTGTTTTCATGCGGCGAAGCCCTGTGTTTCACCGCGGTGATGAAAGCCCCCTCATCATCCGCTCCTGGCCATTTACGACCATCACGCTAATTGTATTTTCGTATTCTTTTTTAAATGATTTTTCATGGGGCGCCAAAGGTTGCATAGGGTCACAAAAGATCACATGGGGTCACAAAGGTCACATGGGGTCACCCAAGGTCACATGGGGCACTGAAACGGGTCTTCGCATAGGGTTATCAACGGCACATGGGGTCACCCAAGGTCACATGGAGGTCACAAAGGTCACATGGGGTCACCAGTCGCAAACACCCGCCCCACCCCACCCTTCCCAACACACCACCCCTGCCCCCCGAACACCCACCCCTCCCGTGCATTGACACCCGACCGTGCTCCCCGCACACGATTGTGAAAGGGCTATAAATGTGATGTGAGGTCAGCAGGTCATGTTGAGGTCACCAAGGTCCCAGGGGGTCACAAAGGTCACACGAGGTCACCAAGGTACACAAATCACCAAGGTAACACAGTCACCAAGGTCACACAAAGTCACAAGGTCCATACAAAGTAATCACCAAGGGTCACAAGAATGACACAAGGTCAATGAGGTACCTGCCCTCGCCGATGCACCAAACCCTCCCGACGACACCCCACCCTTCGACGCCAACCCACACCAAAACCCACCCAGATGCCGCCCACACCACCCCGACCCCTTCCCCGACGCACCCCACCTCGACACTTACACCCCACCTGCCCCCTCCCAAACAACCCACCTTCCATCCAATGATTCACACAAAAGATGTCCTTTGAAGAGGTATGGATAGTAGATTTTTTCATGTAGCAAAGGAAAATATTGCATATCCGAGTTACCATTTTACGATAAGCAATATGTATATTTAAATAGCTCATTGGCATACCAATCCGCATGTATCGGGAAACTTTCAAATGGCAAAGAAGAAAGCGCACCATAATGGGTTTTGCGTGCAGTGAAGAATTTTGAAGCGATTTTGGTGTACGTTTTAAAATATGTGATTATGCTGATTTTTGCATAATCAATTAGCCAATTTGCGTATGTAATTGCTCGAAATAGCCAGCATCTAATCAGGCCAAGAACTCTTTAACCCGCTTCCTTCCACCAAGTTAATATTATAACCTTACGGAACTCCAGATAAGTTGCACACAAGCCTTGAGGGGAAAGGGTGGTCATTTTGAACGACCAAATTAAGCTAATTAATATATTCAAGAAATATGCAAATAATGCAGCCAAAAGCGGTTGCCCAAGCACCTCACTTCTATCATCCTAAACAAGTTTGGAAGTAATCAGTGATTAGCGTTAGCCAGCAGAAGCATTTCAAAAAAGGTGAACCGAAAATGTCTGAAAAATATGACAAATAAGCTAATTATTAAAATTCATGAATATGCAAATAATGCAGCCAAAAAGTACACAAATATGGCGGCACCTCACTCGATCATCCTATCAAGTGTGAAGTAAATCGGTGATTAACGTTTAGTACTTAGCCTGCAGAGCATTTGTAAAATGTGGACGGACATACGGGACAGACATACGGATGGACATACGTAACATACAGACTTTGGACTAGTATGTGCCCCATGAACATTCGTTCAGGCCGACACAATGCATTATAATTTGCCCGAAATATGCCCCACATCTAATCCGGTCAAGAACTCTAACCCCCTTCCTTCCACCACGTTCATCATTATACACCTTACGGAACTCCAGATAACTTGCGCACAAGCCTTGAGGGGAATGACTACTCAAAATTCATCAGATTCCAGGGCCTACTTACTTCGACCGATCCTTTTGGCTGCTTCTTCTAATCCATTTTCAACAATGTCCCGAAATTGACCAAAACTTGACACAAACGGGTATTTTAACAGGATTCGGACGAATTAGTTTAACACTGTCACAATGTGAATGTATCGTATACCATTATTATAAGACTCCCCTGTACTGGTATCACTTCACAATCAAAACAACAACAGTGTTCTAAAATACCTCGCCTCATTTTCTCTAATTTGCCACCAATTTACTCTCCTTTTTTCCTTATTACCTTACAAAACCAAACCGCCATCAATTGGTATCAATATTGAAGATCAACTCCTTTTGAACTAAATCCTTGATTTGGGTGAAGGAAATTATGAAAATGTTGGAAATTTTATCTAGTACTGCGATGAAAACACTGCCGATAACACGGCTCTTTCCGTTGATTTACTTTACAACCCCTGTAGCTAACCGATGAATTGTCATGAGGTTAGGGCTTTTCAAGGGGGAAGTACGGTGAATATCTTGAATCTAATCTCAGACTGGGAACAAAAAAAAAACCAACCCATATTTGGGTAAAGAAGCAGCACCATATAAGAATAGCAAAATAGTAATGGGAGGCAAGTTTGATATGAAGAAAAAAGAAAAAAAAAAAAAAAAAAAAAAGAGAGAAAAAAAGAACAAAAAAAATAAAAAAAAAAAAAAAAAAAAAAAGAAGAAAGAAAAAAGGAAAACAAATGGGAGTAGAAAAATAAGGTTTCGGAGCCATTGATCACTCCATTACGGTTAAGAACTCTTTTTGAATGAATCACTATTTGGGTTCCAGTTAAGGTGTTTGCTCGTGAGCCCACATCGAGCATCACAAGCGGTAATTACTTAAACTAGCGAAATGTGTCTACTCAAACGAGTGTCTACCACTAACCAGCTGAAGCGAACGTAGGGATCCGTTGGCACGAATCCAAAAATAGCAAAATTCCATAAGATGTGGATGAAAAGAGAGCGCGATAATTACAAAATACGGTGTTACGAATTGAGATGAAACATCAATTTCATCATAAAAGAGACTGCTGCGGACGTTTAGGTTTCTCTAAAATATCAGTAAGGAAAGCCTCTTTTTTGCCGATCCTGATATTGTCCGATATGGGTAATATGCCCGATACGATATTCCGATACAATTATTGGTTGAACCTTACTACATTTTATGATAATTTGACTTATGAACTTAATTAATTGGCTTATTAATTATTGTAAATAATTAGAGATTTTTTAACGGACAAAAATTAAATGCGATTTCCCTCCAAAACAAGTTATATGTGGTGTATGCCCGCTTGGGACATGATTACTCAAAAGTATCAATGGTAGAGCCTCCAAATTTGGTGCAAACGTGGGCGGTGTAGGGCTTGAAACTGTATAGAATTAAATAATTGACCCTTGGGAACGTATCTGTGCCATGGTAAAATAAAACAATATTGTTTTGGATGTTGACCTTTGGCCTTTACAGGGATGACCCCCAAATGTCAGTCAAGCTCTGTCTCTAAACAACAATTTAGTTTTCGTTTCATTCCAATAGGCATTTAGTTTTTGAGTCATCATGTTCCAACTGTCTCTACCTCAAATTTTACCAATTTCAATATGGCCACTGTTGCCATGGCAACAAGTCACATAACCAACTTTGTTACGCATATTTAGAGAGAGTAATGTCCAAGGTATGTATTAAATCTAATAATGGCAAACTACATGCAAAGAACTTTAATGTACATGCATTAAGATCATGACCCTCCAAAAGTGGGGGATACCACCTTAATCCAACGATTTAAGAGATAATTCCCGATCCTGTTCAAGCTATAAGCAAAAATATAGAAACGCCTGGGACACACAACCCTAAAAAATGACTCCATAATATCCATAAGCTGGCAACATCGAAATGACGACATAGAAGTGTTACATCCAAATTCCCCAGTGTTGCCACAAGCCATTGAATAAACTGGTGGTCGTGGTGTTTTAAAATTCGATTGTTGTATTTGTTTGTTCTAATAATTACTACATTATACACATTATAACGATATAATGTTGCCATATTTGTGTTTATTTTATCATAATATAATAAAGAATTAGCTGATAAATATTGTAAGTTAATAAGGAGAAAAATGGTGTATTTTTGGGAAGGTCTCTCGCTGCAATGATTCTAAACATAAAACAAATTAGTGTGTCAGAATTCATTTCGTTGTCAAGGAAGCTCATTTTTAGAAATCAATACACTGCAATTGATGCAACTTAAAAACCTTCAAATGCCTTTTCAAATGTTGGCTTTACACAGATTACAAAATGCAGTCAATAGTAGAAATCAAGTGTTTCAATTGGCTATTATAATAATCTTTCCCCGGGGGAATCCGTGCAAGTATGTGACAACGGAAATAGATGAGAATGCAAGTGGTTATTTATTTATATTTGTCCAGTGCTTCATTTGAACTTAAGTTTATTTTTTGACCTAAGCATATGAAAAAACAAGAGTTTTCACATGACCAAACACTTGAGGCATACCTGTATCATTTCCAAACTTTGTACTAAGTACTCCCCAATTTCATGTTGTAGTGTGTGTGTGTGATGTGTTCTTAAGATTCCACACCACTAAAGAGATCCTGTCTGGCTGAAGAATGTTTAGATAAAAGGTAAAATGGGGGGGGGCAGGTCTAAGTTAAAAGTGAAACATTTTAAACTTAAAAGTAAAAACTGGAACTTCCTGGGCTATATTTTGTGTTAGAAATTATTTAACAAATCAGCACTATATGAAAGGCTGGCTCAGATTTTCCGATGAGGGCACACTAAATTTTCAAACAGATCGTGTTTTTTGCATGTACATAATGCTTATCCACATACTAATCATTGTGTGAAATAACTAAGCTCAAATTGAAGTCCTTCATATAGAAAATCACAACTTTGTTATAAAATTCCGGATCCGGAATATTTGTTATGCACGGTATCCTATGGCATGGTTATACTGTGCATAAATGTTTACTGCATGAAAACAGAAAATCTGATTCATCTCTAACTTTGGAATTGAACATATTAGGTGACTATCTTTAGTTCTAGATGACTATTTTTAATTTCTACTCAAAAGAATTATATTTCGAAATCTCTGAGCATGTACACACTTCTTTCAATACATTTTACAAATGAAGAGCGCCGCTCATTACTCTCATTACTGAATGGTAACGTCATATTTGCGATACAGCTTGGGGAGATTTTGAAATTCTGTATTGTGTGTTCTTGACGTTCGAGAGACTTTTTAGACCTCGGGTGGTAAAAATTATATTCGCAATGATAATGGGAAAATCCGGTATGGTCTCGGCTATCGGAAGCTGAAAACAGAATTTAAATAAGACTTTCCGTTGTGCAGTGTTTGTGTTGTTTTATGTCAGTACCGTTGCGCCATGAGTCAATCCCGGAAATTGAGGGTTGAAAAAAGTACTCCTAAATAATGGTAGATTATGCGCGATATAATGTGACTAGTGAGATCTACTTTGTGTGTCGGTATTACTTAGATCATTCCTGAACCCACAGTGTCATCATTGCAAGGTGACATTCACTTTAAATAAGGTGACAATGGAAATATGCATGGCTATTTTCCGGCAGTGGAACCAAGTTTGAACTGGGAATTGCAATGGAGTATGGATTGCTGTCATAATTATATGCGCGGAAACGTGTTTGTGGGCGCGGTCATGCATGGTTTGCATGACACGTACAATGAACACACATGCGCGAATTCAGCGTCAGTGACTTGTCACTAAAATTGTTATACAGGCGTCAATGGAGAGCTTTGTTTGTGCTGAGTCAGCCTTTAAGATAACAAGTCTGTTATTCTTTCTACTGACTAATTACAGTATTAATTTTACACCCACTCCATAGGAATATTTCGACTACAGTTTCAGAGGGGATCAAAACTCATTGTTGTCTTCACGCTTCAGTCGCTCGGAAAATCCGTAGTCAACTTATGGAATCTTCTTGCTGAATTGGATGCAGAGGTCTAGCAGTCCAAGTTTAGCATAATTGTAAATAACTGAGTACTTTGTTAATGAGGGGGGGAATTTCACATTTTAGGGACAGTTTTGTTCATACCCAATGGCAATTATTTGGTGTGTGAAGTGCATGCAACCAAAAAGATCATCACCTAAGAGATAACTTTTACGTTCAACCATAAAACTAGGAGGACGGCCTCCGGGTTGTTCATGATCACCTGGTTTCGCGAGCCTCCTGGTTTGAATGACCCAGCATCAAACAATCGATCCCACTAATTTCAATGTCCATACCCCATGTTTACCCATACCACCATTTGACCTCTTTTGATCTTGAATGACCCATGATGATCTTGTCGTGACTTTTAACATCTTCGGCATCAACAATCGATTCCACCCTCCAGGTTTCATGTCCATTACACCACCGTTTACCCCATATGACTTCCTTTGACGCTTGAATGACCCTTGGATGACCTTTCATCCTCTAACCAATACAAACAAACAAACGGTCTTCGGACTGTCAAGGGGCAACCACCCACCAATTTTCAGGAACGTCAACCCTCGTCTCCGAAAAATAGACACGTGGTCAGAAACACAGACAGACAGACCGACCACCGTTATTACTACTAGATTATATCAGGGGGGTTCTCAATTATATTGCTGAGGACCAGAGAATGCCCCAGTATGTTTGAAAGTTCCTACTTGAGGGCCAAATACACCTGAAATTCTTAATGTTTCCCTTTATATTTAAGAGCAATTCGAGCCAAAAATAATGGTTGGCGGGCCGGGATTGGCCCGCAGGCCGCTTATGACGAAGCGGCCTGAATACAATTTAAACAACGTTTTAGTGACAGCCAGATATACAAGAAGAGAGATTCTTTTTGCTCTGTCACATAGGATGGTCAAGGAATATTCCAAATTAAATTCGCTGTGAAGTGCCCCTTAATAGGATTCTTGCCCCAGCAATCGTCCAAACAAATCACAGGCTTACAGTGAGGGAATTCACATCATTGTTTAGGCAGTGTCCTGTGCCCTGTGATTTGTTTTAACCGATTGCTGGGGAAACAAAATCGAGAGCACTCTACAGCGAATATCTTGATACGAAATATTTAAATTCTAAAGGCTAATTCAAACTCTTGCCTATTCTCCTGGTGTTGACTTCTATCTTTCTCATATGGTTCAATCTGAGCTATTATTTGCTATGCATTGGCATACAGTTACAGTACCAAAAAAAAACAAAAAAAAAGCCACTGTAATTTCAATGTGTTGTGATTCTCCTTTTTCAGGCTCCAGGAATTAGCTTTTAATAACATATATCAAGCGCATCAACCTCTAAGAAAATGCAAGACTTAAATGTTCAAATCACCATAAGTTTAAATCTGCCCACTTGTAACGCAGCACCTTTGTGCACGGTTATATTTATGCACTACTCAGCTAGAATTCCAAATTTTCCCCCTAAACACTTAAGTGACCAAGGGGTTTTCACTCCTATTGGTCCCCATGGGGGGGGGGGGGGTTCCATGGGACCCCTCTTAAGGAAACCACTTTCCCGAGTGAATTTTTGCACGAAATTTATACCACATGTGAAGGATCATAAGACAACCCCAAATCAGCAATAAAAAATGAGATTTGTTATTTTGGGTGCAAATTAGGGGCAAAACATTGTTTTCAAAACACATGAAAATTGGGCAAAAAGACTTATTTTATGTTGATATCTATTCTAGAAGACCCCAATTACTTATATTTAACACAAAACCAGCAGTTTTAAGGAATCCTGTATTTTTACGGGTGTTGCAAAATACACGTAATTTTCCCATAGAGTTTGTACAGAAACGGTTTGGCAACGTACATGATGAAATTGTTTGTTTTCAGCACATAAAGGGTTAATTATTTTTAATGTTACTAATAACTGTTTACTTACATGTATGTGTGAACTTATATCAGCAAAAAAAAAATTGCTTTGGTTCTCGGTTTCTTATTCTTATTTTTAAAAATATTCTCAAATGACTTCCGTTAGTTCCGGGGGGGGGGTCCATGGGACCCCCACTAATTAACTCATTAACAGCCTGGCCGATTTTAATTATTTTGGTATGAAAAGAAGCGCATTTAAAAGTCAGACAATTACAAAAAATGTTGGCACAAAAATCCCACGCGTAAAGCGGCCAGCGCGAAAACTAATTTTGGGGGTCCCTAGGAACCCCCCTTGGTCACTTAAGTGTTAAGTTTGTACAGGAGGAGTAAGAATTGGACCCTGACTGGCTGCCATTTTGCATTTTTTGTGGTATCTTGGGGTGTTAGGGTTATGTCTCCACATATGTGGTATCAACAGAAAGCTGATTTAAAGACACTATCAGTGATTCACCCGAAAGAGTGAAAATATTTGAAATTTGCAGGAAAAGCTTAAACGTGATGGTTAAGGCTGTAGGACTCTCATAAGGTATATTTTCCAACTGAAAAAATGACAGACGGAAGAAAACAGCGGTGTTCAAAGATATGAATCCCCCCATTCAAGTACATGTTGTAGTAAGTGTCCGTATGGACAGTAATGACTAAAATATTTGATATTGTCATTATTAGGTCGCATTTGTTCCTATCACTTGCAGGGTATGTTAGGATACCTATATTTGTTACAAAAAGGCAAAATTCAGATTTTTGATGATTTTTTTGATTTTCTGATTTAGCAAATCACTGATAGTGCCTTTAATTAGTTTTAAATTGCTGCAAAGATCATTCACATAGTTTAGGTGTAGACCAGAGTGTAGACTGAGCTACAGTCTTTTGAATCAAGTAGTCAGTTTGCCCCCTTGGATGATGGTCCTTGGGTAGTGTCGCAGGTGTTGGTGACCAATTCTGTACCAATTTGTAACCGTGATGGCAGATGACGCATGCTTTCAGTGAACGCTGTATTTTTATTTGGAAGAAAACAAAGTTTAATGAATATTTAAAGGGGCATTTCATGATCCACAACCTCGTTCCCCCGACTTACCTCAAAAAAGTTTTTAATATCATCTGAACCGTTAGCCTTAGTAATCCATGTGTACCAAAGCTTACATGCAAATTGAGTTGTATATGTAAGAAAGGACATCGCCGGATAAGGAATGAAGGATGCCCTCTATAGTTTTCATGAGTAAGGATGAACTTGAAACATTTTGCATAATAAAGCGACATGCTCAAAGTTTACCTTTTGCTGGTTTTAAAAAAAATCCCACTTTACATAAATTCCCCAAAAGTCGGTTTTATGTAAAGTTATAATACAGGTTTCAATGGGTAATTAAAATTTCCATATTTGAAACCTTTCAACCCCAAGAACCACAATGCCGCGTTGCAAGGATGTGCGCTATATTATTTAGCAACATATATGTGCGTGGCGTTCTGGTTCTTGGGGTGGAAAGACCTCATTTTTGCATTTTTGTTTTCTGGGGGGCCGGAACACTAAATGGAATTGCCAAAAATAACAACAAACTTTTTACATACAAACCATACCATATCACTATATAGATAGGCATGCTAATCTACCAAGGGCTCTGTTCAGTAGCCTTGGATGAGCACATGTTAACAATAGCTGACTATGCACGTCCTGGGTATCACAAATAGCTACAAATCATGTACTGAAATACAGGGGATGTATTTGCTCAATACAATGGTGAATGAAAGCTATTGAACTGCGCCATGGGAATGATATAGCTCATAGTGTAGTTAACTTGCTCATGATATAAATAGCCCGGTAATTGGCTAGTTCTGGTAACCAAAACCAGAGGTCAACATTATCTTTTAACACTACTCGTTATCATCTACTGACCTCTGGTTTTGGTACCTCCGGTAAATGGGAAATGTACATATAACCAGAACAGTAGAAATTTGCGAAGTGCACGCCTTTTCATACTGCTGTACACTTACCAAAAACGATATTGTCCAAATAACACTCCAGTTGTGTGCTCTAGATACTCGTCCACCAACCTCTACCATTCATTTTTTGATCTGTCCTTTCAGGGCGATAGAATTTTTCTGTAACTATAATGCTTCAGGATTTCTCGAGAGAAGTTTTCACATCAGTTTGTTGACATCCAATTTTGGACGCATGCGTACGGACGACTTGTCAGTTAGTTAAATCTATCCAACGGGCATATTGGACTCGAAATAAATCTCTCATTGGATCATTGTGAGTGACCCGATGTGGTCCTTTTACCAATCGCGCAATGTCTTTGTGAATTGCAGCTATCAATTGCTAATAAATAACAAAGTTAAGTGCCTCATCTGAATATAAATCACAAGTGATAACTATACCTTTAAAAATGTGGTGGGGGTGGGGTAGGGGGAAAGAGCGAAGGGGTGTCGAAGAATTTTCTGAGGGGCAAATTTGAAACTCCTTAGTAAGGGCACTAGGCATTTCTCAAATGGTCATGCAGTCATTGGGGAAGGAGAGGAGGTACGGATTCTTCCCCCACAATGCAATTCTTCCATACAATAATTTGCACTGGTTGTCACATGAATTTATAGAGTGCCAAACAGAACCATCAGCCCAATCTTACAGTAACCTTTCACTTATAATAAATCTGTTCAAGAATCAGCAAAGCAACATACACAGCTTAATCAATGTTTGTACCTTTTTGACAATGGCTTCTCATCTGATACCAATTCCGGTTTTCGTGCTAATCATTCACATGCTACTACTGTTGCTTGAGGTTCATGAGTTATTTTGAAAATATGGATGAGGGTCTTGCAACAGGTGCAATTTTTTATTGACCTCAGAAAGGCTTTTGACTGCATTAAACATTCTCTTCTCATTGATAAACTTTCACAAAATGGTATTACTGGTCTGCACTTACAGTTTCGACCTATCTCAGTGACCAGAACTCAGGCAGTTGGTCAAACATTAATCTACTCTTTCTTCTCTCTGACTTCAAACATATCAACATTGGAATCCCCCCAAGGCTCTATACTTCGCCCTCTTCTTTTTATCATTTTTGTCAATAATCTTCCAAATAGTGTAAACTGTAAATGTACTAATGTTATGCTGATGATACAACACTTCTTTGTACGTCAGACAATCCACACACTCTTGAATTTGAAAACTTCAATCAACTTAAACAAAATTTCTAAATGGGTTGATGATAACAAACTCACTTTGAATGCAAAAACCAGTTGATATTGGTACATGTCATGTTCTCAATAATTTCAAAATGTTTCTCTGCACTGTATTGATACTATTGAAAGGGTTGTCCAGTTTAAATATCTTGGTGTATTTTTGATCCTCTGATGTCTTGGGTGTGATCATATCATCAATGTCTGCATGTTATTTCTAACGTTGTGGTGTTATACGAAGACTTTAAATATGATATTCCAAAAGATCCTTATTATGCTTGTGGCAAATTCCATTGTCATGCCACCTTTTGACTATTGCAGCCCTGTCTGGTCTAACTGTACTAACTATCTTATGAACACACTTCAAGTTCCTCAAAATAGATTAGCTCGCATAATTTTTATCAGCTGACATTAGAACTCCTGTTAAAGACTGTTGATGTGTACACGCAGTGGAATAAACTTAAGGATCGTTGTAAACCATATGCTAATGCTTATTTTTAAATGCTTCAAAGGTATTGCCCCAGGTTCCTTTCCTCTCAGTTCACTTTTATGCACTCCGTTCATTTAAGGGTACCAGAAGTCAAACCACAACCTCTTTGTATGAATACCCACCACCTTGGAACCTAAATGCATGGAAACGTACGTTCCATATGAGAGCAAACAAAATGGGTATGGAACAGTCTTCCTTCTGCTCTCCGCTGTAAACTATAATACAATGAGTCTCTCTCAGCTTAAGCATCTACATTTGTAATTCCCACATAAGCATATCTGTTGTACTACTGGTAGATGTTATAGTTTATTATCCTCATTTCTTA
>JAMKCH010045990.1:0-12340 GCA_023653785.1 Ophioderma brevispina | reverse complement strand
GGGAAGGCGTAGGCCTTCATCCCCGACCAGTCCAGAGAAAGAGCATCCAACGCCCACGCTCCGGGATCGCGTCCCAGGGAGCAGTACGTTGGAAGCTTGGCATTTCTGGCGGACGCAAACAAGATCGACGGGCGATCGAGGACCCGGAAGATTGCTGCACTACCCGATGAGACAGGGACCACTCCAGAGAAGTGGTCCCGCCCCTGGATAGACAGTCCGCGGTGACATTGTGAATGCCCGGAATGTGGACAGCTGTTAACGTGACCCCCCTCTCTATGCACCACTCAATCAGAAGTCTCGTGTGGAGGACAGGAGTGGGGGATTTCGTTCCACCCTGCCGGTTGATGTACGAAACCACCGTGGGTTGTCGGATCTGATGGCGGATCTTGCAAATGGCCACCCAAGTCCTGGAAATGATGCAGTGATAAAATCACCGGCTTTCAGTCCAGACAGTGATGCGAAGAGAAAGCGGCCCGAAACTGTCTCGGCCCGACTGTGACCGCCCCAGCCCAGATCCGACGAATTTGTGGTCGAATCAGGCGGGCTGAGAAGTAGGGAACTCCACGTCCCGGAGGAGATTGCTGGCCAACCTCCACCAGGATTGAGCGTCCCTCACAATGGCATTCATCGGGACCAGGCGGTCCACGCGGTCCGTTGCCGGACAATAGTGCGCCAGAAGGTGGATTGGGCGCATACGATTCCGACAGTAAGGCACACGATGTCCACAGGGCTGGCCATGAAGACCCAAGCCAAGGCACGAGCATGGCTGACCCCGGAAAGAAGCGTAGCGAATCATTGAATGCCAGTGGCTACACGATCCTTGTTGGGAATACACGGCCATTGCGAAGATCAGCTGCGCTCCCAGAAAAAACTGGGAAACGGTGCTCAGCCGAAGTTGGATTTCGATGAACCCCAACTTCGTGACCTCTGACACCACCCACTTGGTGTGGCCGAGAGCGAGTCCCTCGTGGGCTGTAGATAACCAATCGTACGATAGATACAAAGGTTGATCCCCTGGTCTGAGAAACCGAGCCAACGGCCTTGACCCACCCACGCGGCCCCGTGGGACAGGCCGAAGGGAGGCACGGAACTGGTACGCTTCTTGTTTATATGGAAGCGTAACCAGAATTGGTTTCCCCATTCGATTGGATGTGGAGGTAGGCGTCCTTGAGATCCAGGGACGTTGCCAACAATTTTTGATTGGGCAACGGAGAGCGTGGGCCAACATCTCCATCCGAAATTTTTTCCGGTTTGATGAAGACGTTTAGCGGCTTCAGATCAGAAATCGGGCGCCCAATCGCCAGTTTCTTGGGAAGTAGGAGGAAGAAGCTCGGCCAAAGCCCCCTCGAGAATCGAGGCGGATCGGAAAGAGTTGCCTGCTTGCGTTGAAGGTCGCTATCTCTTGAAGCAAGACCTGACGCTTCTACTGGATGCGGGGAGCCGCGTGACCTTCCTGACAGAATGACGGGGCGGAGGAGCCGTGAACTCCAGACGGTAACCGTCGGAGACTACACTCCTCACCCAGCAATCGCCGACGATTTCTCGCCAGCGATGCTGATATTTGATTAAGTGGCCGCCCACCGGGGGATAACCCCCCGGCGGAAGTTCCATGGGCAAAGGCCCCGGAACAGCGGCCGCCAACCTGTCAAACGCCAGACTCTTTGCGAGTACGCTTGGAGGACTGGCGCTTCCGCTTGCTCCCAGACGTCCCGGAGGACGCCTTAGAGACTGGCGGAGCAGTGGCAGCGGAAGTTGTCGGCGTGGCCAGCGAGGGCTTGGCTGCCTTCCTCTTAGAAGAACGCTTCTTCTTCTTCGAGGTGGCATGCCCTTGCCCTTCCCCTGCACCTTGGCGAGCCCAGCCTCAAGGTCTTCTCGTTCGTAATCAGAGTTGCCACCTGCTCAATGGCAGATTTCAGCTCCGATCCGAACAAGGAAGACCCCGACAAGGAAACCCTGTTGAGGCTATCGGCCCAGCGCGGAGAAAGAGGCCGCTAAAGCGCCAAGACGTTCTTGCGCCGCAACACAAAGGTGCCGACGCAAGAGTGCATGGCAACATCAATGGACGCGACACAAAGCCCGACAGCAAGAGGACACCCGAGTCGAACTCGGGGGGGTGTGACTCTCGGACTAGCCGTGCATCCCAAAATGGTTCGGAGAGTCATGCTAAGCTGAAAATCCGAGCAAGCGTCAAGCGACTCGAAGTCGCCCGTCTGAGGTCGGCCAGCTCATCCTCCCAGAACCATGAGAAGGCAGAAGCAGACCGTCCCCCCGTAGGGCAGACGCTCGCTGGTAAGGCACTGGACCATGCCTTAATCCGGGTAGTGAAAGAGGGTTGGTACTGGTCCACCTCTCTACAAAAGGATCTGAGGCAGAGTCAAGTCGCCTGGGAGTGTGAGGTCCTAGGCCGACAGGCACACAACAATGGGTCGCGGTCAGGCCAAGACCGTCTGCATCAGCGACGAAGATCGAAGGCCATAAAGACCTCCGAAAGAATCTCGTACACCTGGCGAGGACTAAGCTCAGAAAACCCATCCGCCTTGGAACCGACAGTGAAGCAAGACCTGCTCACCAGCATCTTCCATGGGGATTGGATTTCTTGGCCGCCTCCGCACACAAGCAAATTCCTTCCCCGTCACTCCATTAAACACCTTGGTACTTCCCCCCCACATACTCTTCCTCTTTCTATCCCCACACACAGATTCCTTGCTGCCCGTCCTCCCTCACACTTCCGCTTACTCTCTATCACCTTACTAACTCCCAACTCCCCTTTATGACCTCGTGGTTTCACTCCAGGACTCCTCGGACCCATCATAGCCAGAGAGGCGGACGACGGATCCGAGTCCTCGGTGCCTGAGGTCCCTGCACAGAGAAGCAGGCACCACGGGAGGGGGGACTGGAGGGGACAGGATGCTGGCTACGACAGCAGCGCCTCCGAGTGGCGGCTGCTGCGCCTGCGGCACGCGCGCGTCGCGGGAACCAAGCCCGGGGGGGGTACCCTGCCGCCACTCCCGGTAGCCAGCCAATGGAAAAGCCATGGGACCAGCCATGCCAAAAGGCCAAATGCGGGGGGGATACGCTGAGGTGCAACACCCCTTGCGGACCCCGGGTCGAGCGGGACCCAAAGCCTGGTGGAGGCGGTGGCGAAACCCGTAGCAAGGGCCCGCACCCCGAATCCACCCCTGAGCTGGCTGCGGCCCGTACGCAGCTGCCTGACCTAGATGGACCCAGGATATGCACATGAGCCACACAAAGGATCATGCCTGCACCCCCTTGTTGCCAACCCAGGTGGCAACCCACAGGGGACCAGCAAGCGAAGGCTAAGGCACAGCGGCACCGAAGGCCATCGCCCCCGGACCCCCGCCCCCCTCAGGCTGAGACCCCAATCCCAGTGGACGAGATCCGGCCGCAGGCAGGGTCGGAGTCACAGAAGTAGGCGCCCAGCAAGACTGGGTGACCATGGCAAGTGACACGGGGGAGAAGCCAGGGACAGCACCGATCGTCAGTTTCCGGTGACAAACCTGCAGGCATGGGATCAAAACGCCCCGCCTGCGCCGGATTCGGAGCCGATCCCGCAGCAGAGGCAGGAAGTGCCCCCGCCGCGGGGAAAGCCCCCGAACCCCGACAAGATGTTGCCACACCACCCTCGGTGCAGCTCCCCTTAGAGAGTCGTGAGTACCGACTCCGGACCAGTGCTCAAGCCCGACCCCCCCCCCTAACCCCGCCCGGAAAAAGGGCCGGCGGGCGAGCACTGCCTCCAGCATCGCCAGGTGCATTGCCTGCACCGGAGGAAGGCATCATCCCCGAAGGGGATAGCGCCAACCTTCAGCCGGCGAACCTCCCCCCCGAGGGGGAGGCTCAGCCGAGCCCGAAGCCACCCCGGTCCCGATAGACCTCGGCGGCGTCCTGAGGCAGCGCCTCCCCCAAAGGGAATGCAAACCAGCCGCCTCAGCCCGCTGAGCTTCAAGCCCCGAAGGACGAGGCGTAGCCAGGCCTGAAGTCCACCTCTATCCCATACGGCTAGGACTGATGCAAGCTCCAAGTGCGCTCCCCACGGCGGGGTTCAAGCCCGAAGGGCGATCCCCAGTAGGAGCCCTTTGCAGCCCGAGGCCGGCCGCGGTGGTGTTGGTTGCGGCCGCCACCGGGACCGAAGCCCCTGCGGCGCTCGGGGATTCACCACAAGCCTCCGCCTTCTCAACTAGCACCGCGCCGTGGCCTAATTGCTTACGGGAATTTTCAAGGATGTTAATTGGAGTATTAATTATCAAAGGGTATGACGTACCAAGGATCGCCTAAATAGAAATTTGTGTATATATTATTTTTGGGGGTCATCTTGTGCACCAAAATGATTCAATTTGTTATTATCGACATTGGAACCCCTAATGGAGATTTCAAATATGAAGGGATTTGGTAAAATCGCCTTCTTTTCCCTCCGGTGCAGTTCCACGTATATCGATTGATGATCTAAAAGAAATCCAAGCAGAACAATACTACTAAGATAAAAATATTACAAGGGGCGAAATGCATGTTCATGACTTTCCACTTCGCAAATTCCATATTTCACACCACCGTGGGACCTTGACCTTTGAACTCATATAGCGAAGTGCTGATTTTCAACATCAACAAATCTGGCATTAGTTGAGGCAACTTTACGAATCAAAGGACAATTTTTATTGTTATGTTTGATGTTTTTGAAGTAAGGATACATGTCACCTGTTGGGGGAATTACCAGTACTTAGGCACCGGAGTTTTGCGGCGATCGCGCAAACGCGCAAAACATCGCGATTTTTTGGGTCCTATCCGATTTTGTTGGTCCATCGCGAATTTTTCACGAATTTTGTAAAAAAACACCTAATTTTAAAAAAGGACAAATTAAAAAAAACAAACACACTATTATTAAATCATTATTATGCACACGTCGGCGAAAATTGATGACTCACAAAGGCTTCCAATAATGCAAATATATTCCAAATGTATAAAACCAATAAATCCTAGCTGAGACCCTACCTCTAACCTTGAGTTAGTTGAACACGGATGACCCTACCTATTTTTTCCATTGTGAAGCGTCATGATATGGTTGCGATTCGGTGCATTAAACAATGTCCATGCGATCAAAGCTATCAACGCGCGGTATCGGGTCTTTGTTCCTAATTGGTTTAATCCAGGGATAATTAATCTCTTCGGAATTAACAAATTCGGAACTTGGCCGCGGTAGGAAGGCATTTCCCGGACGGGAAATCGGTAGGGATTCGGAAGAGAGGAAACACCACTTCCCCACACATTCAGGGGGCAAGAGTGGAAAACCCGTCACGCCGATCACGTCATCCGTGACCGGGGCCGGGGATTCACCAATCCCACATGCGAAAGCAATTATTCTGGGGAGTATGCAAAGGCCCAGCCCGCGGCAGCGGCCATCTTACAT
Organism: Ophioderma brevispina; assembly: GCA_023653785.1. Classification (NCBI taxonomy): domain Eukaryota; kingdom Metazoa; phylum Echinodermata; class Ophiuroidea; order Amphilepidida; family Ophiodermatidae; genus Ophioderma; species Ophioderma brevispina. The sequence continues at coordinate 6,921 of JAMKCH010045990.1, read as the reverse complement.
CTGATTTCAAATATTTTATTTGGAATAAGGAAAAAAATAACAGGTGATAATGATGTTGCTTCTTGGAATTTTTCAGCCGAGAAAAAAGTAAGAAATAGGATGTCAACTTTGGAAGTTTGAGCATAGTTTTTGCAAAGACTTTTTCGTGTGCCTGGTTGACTAGTAGGGCAAACATAAGGAAACGCGATTTTCGCGATTTTTGACTTTAAAAATCGCTCATTTTCGCGCATTTTAAAATACGGGCCGCGCATTTTGCCGTTTTTAAATCGCGCAAACCTCCGGTGCCTACCCAGTAACTAATGCAACAACACATCCTTGATTTAGCATCAGAGTGATTTCAGTAAGTTTTAAGCAGCAGTTTTGTAAGATGACTTTCACGCTGATTGCAGCAGTAAGCCTTATTTGTGAACTCAAACTCTTAGGCTGTGATTGTAACTTGAGCCAAGTAAATCAGTATTAAAGGTATGGTGGCAAGTTACAATTAATTGGGGGACTAAGGTGGTCACCCAGCCTTTCGCGTACCTCCCCAAAAAACTCTAAAACAACTCGCCCATGACATCCATCCATAACTCACTGCTTTCCCATTCCTGTAAGCCCGTTTTTCCCTGGCAGCGAAAAAAAAGGCGGAAAGCTTTTTAGTCTCACTTATGCACTAGGCATTCAATAGGTCTCCTGCGGGGAAACGTCACAGGGGCAATTGAAATCAATTGGTTTCCATGTCTTGGCTGCAGAAAAGTGGCCCAAATCAATCAAAGCTTACATGGATCGAATCCACGAGTTCCTACTGTCACCCCCATGGAAGACAGGTATTGAAAAGAACACAACACATAATTCCCTGGTCCATAAGTTTGGTTTGTTTACTATCCCCAAGTAACTGGACTTCAGGCAGTGTTCTCTTTCACATTTTGACGTATCATTTCACTGCCTCGAAGGTCACAGTAATCAACAGGCGTTAAAGACCGTTTAACACAGCGTGTGTGCACAAGCGACTGTCGAACCACAAACTGCGTCATTTGGTGTACATTACATCCTTTTAGACGCTTAGTTTTTCACCTTTTGCGTGTTTGGGTCTCTTGGCTTTCTATTGGCGTAAAGTGCGGCCACATCGGATTAACCCTAACGTGGCCCAGACGCAATGCGGTGCAACTAAAACGTTGGTACCGTCTGAAAAAGTTTCTCGTTGCATCTGGCCCGTCAACAACTATTTTTTGTCGCGCAAATGACTCTCATTTCACCTCATTGCATCTGGGCCGTCTTAAAAAACCGGAAAATGACGCGATGTTCCTTGTTGCATCTGGCCGTCTTTACGGAAAAGGACGCGATGTCCCTCGTTGCATCTGGGCGTCTTCCCGGAAAATGACGCGATTTCCTAGTTGCACCTGGGACGTCATTCCGGGAAATGATGCGATGCGTTTCACTGCATTTCGGACGGTTTGGCCCCGCAGAAGGCGCAATGCTTTTCATAGCTGGTGAAACTGTGTACAAAAGCCCATAGACAATTTCGATATCGAAGGTGATAGCGCCACCATTTTCGATAAGCTAACTTTTAATTATGCATAAACGCATTCATGACGTAACCGGAGCATGACGTAGCGTAATAGCGCCACGAACGACTATGACGTAGCGTAATTGCGCCACTCACGACTGGCGAACTTAAGCTATTTCATGCAGATCAGTGAGCAGTACCATCCATTATTTATTTATTTATTTATGTTCGGGATCCCTGTTCTCATTGCATCGCACGCGATGTTCATCGTTGCATCTGGGATGTATTCCGCGAAAAGGACGCGATGTTACCTCGTTGCATCGGGCCGTCTTCTGGGAAAAATGACGCGAATGTTCCTCGTTGCATCTGGGACCGTTCTTACGGCAAAAATTACGCGATGTTTCTTCGTTGCATACTGGGGCCGTTAACGACTTTGACGATACTTATTCCTGTGCCGGGCTGGAAAAACGGCCGAGCATGCAAGAAAAGCAAAAAATTTTGTGTTTCTCGTTGCATCTGGCCGTTTTAAAAATTAAAAATATAGATTGCACCTAGTTGATTTGGGCCGTTGGTCGGCAAAACGACCCGGTCCGGGTTTAGGTTTTAATAATATTTCTTCAAAAAGAAGTTTATTTTGAATAGCACTTTGCAAGTCCCCTGGTCTCCGCCATCCATCTTTATTAATGAGACTCGATTGTGACGTTTGCCTTCAATCGATTGCTGTGCCAAAATTCGACTGTATTATGGGTCATAAATCGGGCGCATATTAGCAATATTCTAAATTGTTGATTCGAGTTAAGCAACGGGAGAACATCGCCTGAAATGTGGGCCAAATTCACCCAACCGCAGTGCCCGCCACAACCAATTCGACTTACTCCAAGTAACAACTACACAGATTCGATTGCTGTAGTAAACTACGGCGGTGTGGAAATACGAGCGTGAAACGTTAGTTCTCTCCTCTCTTGCTCATCCCAATCTAGAAATATTTTTCCGCAGTCGTGACAACGGACCACATCGTGGTAATCCCCGGGGTAACTACTTCCCGCCCGACAGCTAATATGCCGAACACACGAACAATTTGAATTAATCTCGATATTGACATTGGATTTTTGGTTGTCTATCATCACAAATGGGTGACTAGACGAGTACACTGAAGAATTTGAGCTCCACAAATTTTGATAATTTTTACTGTCTAATTATCATCAACTTGTAAACCACGCTATTTTTAGGTAAGGCTATGACAATGGTATTACTTGGGTGTACATATCCATGCCAGCATTATATTTTGGGCACAATACCACCTTGAATTTTGCTACACTAAAAGATCTTGCTTCTGCACAAACCATCATGACTAGGATAGTCAACGATAACGACAACATACATTGTCTGTTTGCAACATTTTTGTGTTTGCTCGTAATCCACAAGTCATTGGTAATGGCATTGTGGTGGTGTCCCATGTTTTCACTAGTAATGGCTGATCCGGGGCCCGCTTGTATCATGATATGTCGGACGCTCCAACCATGGGCCCACTATTGAGGGCTTGGGCTGATTGGGAGCAGTCAGGGTTTCCACCCTACTCTTATTCGGAACTGACTGCGATATACATGTCCAGTTGTGACTCTCTGTACACACGACCGACGGCTTAACTCCCCAGAGTCCGAAGGACGGGATGCTTTCCAGAGCCAGTGCCCAATGCCCGAATTGAACCATGGAGGAGAGTCGGTATTTTGTATTTAATCAATAGCTGGTATACATATCAATCCAGAATTTTGTAGTACCCAATACTCCCAGCAGGTGCCACGACCCCCCCGGAATTCGAACCCGGGAATTTTTTATGGTAAATTTGCGCCAGATGCAAGCACCCTAACCGCTAGGGCCACGCTCAATCCCACAAAATTTAAAGACTATCTAGTCATGATCATCAGGACTAGTTGTTTACATGCTTTAAATTGCCTCAAATGGTAGATATGAGTGAAACTTAACCAAAATTATCAACACTTGTAACACAACTATAAAGCCCATTATCACAAAATCCATGGCAATACTGAAAATTAACTTTTGCTCAATTTCATAAAAAAATTGTTTTGTCCATTGTAAATATCATGATACAAATCACATAAACCAGCATCTCTCAATTCAGTGGCCTAATCTTGGTCAAATGAAAGTGATGTCAACAAACATGCTGCTATGGTGCAATCCTATTTCCCTGTCCTGTGTGTCTGAGGGTTTGCACTGGGAGAAAATCTGAGGACACCTCTTTACAACTTCTTTACAACATCGTTGATAAATCATATTGACAAAGCCGCGCCACTGCTTAATATAATTAACCGTGGTTGGGTCACTTGTATGCTCTAACCAAAGAACAAGCTTGCCCTGTGCCAAATTCCTCAAATTACCTTTCAATTGCATTCTCATTTTGCTCATAATATTTCGTAGACACTTGGTACAATTTGGGTTGCAATAATCGAAGTCCCAATCAGATCAGCGAAAATGTGTGGGTTAGTTCTGACATCGTCTTTGATACTCTTGACAGTCTTTAATATTCACCAAAGCAAACCACACTTCTTCAAAACATTTCCCATCCATGACATTGTCCCATAGACCGTTTTTCTAGTTCGATATTCCCTATTCCTCCTCAATTCACTTCAAACACGAGCTATCGGAACCTTGGGTCACAGCGCGCATTGTTTTTCTTCCCCTGATTGTACATGCACAACCCCGTGCAGTAGTTGGTTGGAATAGATCACACGACAAGCAACATGCATGGTGTGACGTTGAAATTATCACGTCTTGCCTTGCTTTGTTGGTGGTTTTGGGATTCTTACGCGTGTACTCGCAATGGAGTAGCGGTAACCCGTGGGAAACCTAGACTCCTTCAAATATTGTTGAGTTTCCGGTTAAAAGTTGTTCGTGAACACACATTCGATGGGTGTAGGTTTTGACCAGGTCAAACAAACACGATTGCGAAAGCGAGCTCATTTGCATAAATCGACTTGGCATTACTTAAATGCGGATTTAGTGTAACACCTGCCCTGTTGAAGATCACTCGACAAGAGATGACACAAAAAAAGTGAAGTGTGCTTGCTTTTTCTATGATGAAAACATTCTAAAAAAAGCACTAAAGTTACCCTAACATATTAAAGGTAGTTTGGCCCTACGCCCGAGGTCAATAAGAGGCAAAGCATAAGTGTCCTCTCGTAGTCTGCTGAGCATGACTCCCTCCTATGGTGGCCATGTGTCTTGGATTGGGGCCTGCTCTAGGGTGGAGCTGTTTCATATTTAGAGAAATCTGACATGTGTGTACTTATTAGAGTACTTAATGTGATTGAATACTTCCAGTAAGCACTCATTGAAAGCCTGTTTATTATCTTTAACTTGAATACCAAATTATCTTGATTCAGCTTCTATTAAAATTATGACTGAACTAAGTAAACGAAGGTGGAGGGTGGAATCGAATTGGGACACAGAGATGGGACACGGTACCATGTAAAGTCACTGGGAGAATATATGCTCAGCTCTTGTTTATTCCTTTTCTTTATCTTAAAGTCTGACTCCGAGATTTTCGAAATATTATCTTTTTTTGAGTAAGAATTGAAAAATAGTCAACTTGAACTAAGATAGTAACTATGCACATTCCGAAATTTGAGATGAATCGGATTTTTTTTGCGTTTTGATGCAGTAAACATTTATGTGTGTATTAGGGCATCCCATAGGATACTGTGTATAACAAAATTCCGGATCCGGAATTTTAATAACAAAGTGTGATTTTCTCTATATGAAGGAATTCGATTTAAGCTTAGCAATTTCACACAACACAGTGATTAGTATATGGAACAAGCATATGCACATGCAAAAAACACGATTTTTTTGGAAATTGAGGGCGCCCTCCTCAGGAAATCGCTTGATCGCCTTTAAAAACAATCATACAATTATTTGAATTACATATCAAATTAAGCATTATTTCCCCTTTAATTTGAGACCATAAATATTGTTGTGGGACTCTAATTAAGAAAATTATAATAAATATTGGATTAATTAACAAGTCAGGATTGCGTATACAATGGGACCGATAAACCTCAACATTAGAAAACCAATGTTTATTCTGCCCATTATGTTTTCTTCATACCTTTCAATAAGATAACAACCTAAAAACTAAATGTTACACTTTAATTCAATGCTATAACATAGACCTAAAGCATAACATTTTAATGAAGCTCATTCATTAATTGACAAGCTGGGAATGGCTGGGAATGGGCCACAGTACATTGCAACTTTATAGTAAAATGAGTGTTTTTTAATCAGTAAAAGCCACTTTGAAATCTCTCCCCATGTTTTAATTAGATTCTTCTTACAATTACAGAATTTAAATATTCATTTAGATTACCAATGAATGTTTGATTAAATTTATTAATATTCTTATTAAATCAAATGAAGAAACCGAGTGAGGAATGAGGACAAGCTACTATATCGAATGAGCATGTCTATGCCCCCTACGGTAACTGCAAATTAGGTTAATTTTGATTATCAGAAAAATAAATTTGCATGAAATATTTAACTTCAAAGAGTGGTTAAGATATAATTGTGTTATTCTCTTGTAATCCATGACTGTTGATGCTTAATATTGAGCGCCGATTGAGTACGCTACACTGTAAATTCATACTGTCATACATCACAATTTTCTTAAAGGTTTGTTTTTAAAATTTTGCATAAAAATTTTTTAGTCGGCAGGTTTTTTTGAAGGGCGCCCCCAATTTTTCAAAAAGTGGGAGATTTTTACACGGTTGCATTGGTAACTGTCTAGTAAACTAATACCTGTGAATGGTAAGCTCGCAAATGGTCTATGTGTCACAAAATAGGAATTTTGTACTAGAATACTTATGATCGGGGATCCCCCGATAATATTCCAAAACAACAACGTCTTGAAACTTCCTTCCAATGTGAAATAGCCGGGAAATACGCGCATGTAGGCAGAATCGTAACGCAAATACGGCAAACCGATATACCGACATTTTAATACCGGTATTTCCGTATATAGGTTTTTTCCCATTTATCTGAAACACTCATGGATCGGCCACAGATCGTCTATCCCTTCATAATATAGACAACCCGGAATATTGCGCACAACCCCGGAGGGCCTCCCGCCTTTCATTTCCATTCCGTCTTCCGCGTTACTTGTTAATTACCGTTTGCTAACCAGAATACGACACGATTCTATAGGCCATGTCTTCCATTAGGGTTTCATCAAGTACAAATTTAAGTCTTTAGCTATTGGAAGGCTTATCCCCGTTCTAATGGTTACTCGCACGGTCTCACCGCTCTTTATACCATAAGAGATCCGACCCGACCCTACAATTTATTACTACGTGCGCGCTTTTATTTTTTTCATACCTATATTTTTTCTGTTTTAAAACTAACCTGTCCGTGAATTGTCATCT
>JAMKCH010045989.1:0-19523 GCA_023653785.1 Ophioderma brevispina | reverse complement strand
CGGGTGGTCGTCTACGATTTCAAAAACTTTTTCTCTATGTTTTTTCGCTTCTCCAGGCAATTTCTATTATAACTTATTGCATCTTTTTCCTTCTTTGCAATTTCGATTTTTTTTGCCCTCTTTTCCATATTTTTATAATTTGCCTCCCATTTTACGCCTTCCATTGTTTGTGTCCCATTCCCGATTTTTAGGTGCAGCTTGGCAGGCCAACCATGGTTACGCCATTGAAATTTCCATGGAGGGAAAATGGTGTTGGGAAAATGAACTTCGAAAAGGTGTTAGATTGTATGAAAAAAAATGTGTTTTGGAAAGTTACACATTGTAAGCAAAGCATCTTTGATTGTAAGGGTTTGGTTCTGTGAGCTAGAGATTCGTGGCCCCCCCCCCCCGGATTGTTGGAGATTTTGGCCGAAATCTTGCTCCAGGAGGCATATATTTTCAAAACTCGTCTATAGGGGCGCTAATTAATTTATTATGTGTGTGCGCTTTATTCGTTAATGTTATATTGAAGTATTACAAAAGAACGAATTCTGCCGGCTCGGATTGCGTGGCTGTGTCTGTGGGCGCTCGTTATTGTTATCTAAAGGTCGTGGTGTTCGAATCCCACTCCAGGACAAAATTTAGTTTATGATTTTATTTGTATTTTAGAGTTGAAGATTGGAATCATAAAAAAATTAGAGTTGTGGATTGAAAGTAGAAAAATATTTTGAATAGCTGCCTTATGAGCTAATAAGACTGGTCATGGTCTTGGAGCATGATTTCGGGCCAACAATCTCCGACCGTGGCCCCCCCCCCCCCCCCGAGTCCTTCGGGAGATTGAGGTTGCCCTACATAACAGGAGGGGAAAAACATTGAGGAAACTTCCAACAACAACACATGGCAGCAAGAAGAACAACAGACGGAGGCTCAGAATCTGACTTTTCCAGCGATGAATCGACCATCAAATGATGAAAGAAGGGATCCAATGAAGGAAAAAGAGGATGAAACATGATGATGAGGCGGTCGGTAAAGCTCAGTAAAAGATATTTGGACAAAGGATACGGTAATTGGTTTGCTTGGGCTATCTCAGGTCAGCATTGTATGTCATGAATCATTACTAGAAATAGACTAGAATTCGACACCCATGAACCATGATGGGCCATGCATGCACACGCCAAGTACCAACAAGTGAAAAGGTTTTGTAGCACGATTCGTCATGCATTATAATGTATCTGGCCTTCGCTTTATCATGTGTTCTTTTACATAGGCCGATTGCATTATAACAGGGGCGGCCTATAGTTAAAAAATAAAAATGATAAAATCCAAGGAAAAATTATAAAAGGACCAAACAAAAGGTCGCCACCACTGTGAGAAGCAAGATGAATCGTGTGCTAGGTTTTTTGTTTGCAAGTAATTAATCGCTGTAATTGCCTCAAAAATAGTAAACATTGTGATAAATCACTTCAGACTCAGTTGTGACTAATAAAATTCAAATGTTTATATTTTTTTTTTTTTTAAATTTTATTCTTAATTCAAATAGTAATTTTGAATCTTGAATCGTAAACTCCAGAAAAAAAGCAGCTTGCTTATCCAAGGAGGGTTCTCGTGCTGTGAAGTCGTGCAACAGTACTCAACAACTAATACAAAAGGGGCAATAACGTGCAAGGTAAAAAAAAAATTGTCCAAGGAAATGTTGACTGGGGTTGGTGTTGGTTGCAGTCCCCTAATAACTGGGAGAGCAAGGTCTTGGAACTGGTGGATTGACAGAGCTGTGACCACAGGCGCTGGACTGGAATCTATTCAAAACTGGTATAGTGCGCCCCAAAAAGTGGAATATTAAAGGAATTCACTCTGGCTTGTATGACCTTGTAGCCAAGTAGCAGGATTTTTGGAAGTTCTACCTGGGACGATATTTAGAATTGACACAAACTGGGAAAGGAATATCACCAATCAAATGATTTTATTTTAAAACAGGAGCACTGATGTAATAACTCTGCGAGAAGAGTGGCGAGGTTTTGTGACTTGGCAAAGACTATTATACACGGCCGCAGTTGTATATAGTGTACGGTTGTTAGCTGCCCGGACCAGGCCGTGTGTTGTATGTAGTGATGCCTCACTGCCGAGGCTACTTACACGGCAAAAAGCTGCCCGGCCCAGCGGCCGGTGTATGGAATGTCACGTGACCCGCAGGCCCGTCGTTGTCGAAATGTCACATGACCGGTAGACGTTGATTGTTGATGGCTTATCATAAGAGATTAGAATAATAAGGTAGAGGTCAAAATTTAAGTCTTGAGTGGCTCTAAAAAATGTTTATTTACGCATATCTACCACCTTATATTGCTAGCATAATAAGTATGCCATTATTATTATCTCATATGGAAGTTATAGTCTATCACTGTTTTTTGTTTCTATTTCTTTTGGAAATACTAATTTTGTTTATTAATTTTATTTTTAGGGGTAATATTTTTTAGTATTTTACAATGGTTACTGTATTCATTTTATTTTTATAGATTTGTCTTGATTTTAAATTTTGATAAGTATCTTTAGTAGTGTTAATTACTAAATATATAATTTAAAATATAATTTTAATAATTTACTTAATGGATTAATATAAAACTAATTATATTTTGCATTGTATTTTTATTCAATGTTTATATTTTAAAAAACAGCTAAAAAATTGAAGAAATTAATGTATAATTTTGTTTTTGTTCTTTTTTGACTAGTTTTGAATTTTATTTTTATCTTTATGTTAATCATTTTATTTTTGGTATGTATTTAGTTTTTAATTTAGTCTGTTTTTACATTTTTTTAATCATTCATTTTATTGATTTATTATCTTTGGTTTTTTTTAAAAAACATTACTTTTTTATTTATTTAATCATTTTTTGTTAGTATTTTAAGTTATTTTAATTTAGCATCGTATGTATTTGGTTTCATTTGTTTTATTTTAAATCTTTTTCTTCTATTTATTTTCAAATGTTATTTTGACATTTTTATTTGTTAATTATTTCTTTATTTTGGCAAAACCATTAGTTTTTTTTTTAGTACGTTGTTGCAGCTAGCAAACATTTTAAAAGAGGCAAACTTAGATCCCAATATTTGTCTAAGAAATTTGTTTAGTTGCCTTTGCCTATTTGCCCGTTTTCATTTCATAGCATTCTGTAATTTATTTTAAAAGGGGCTCTGACATTGGTGTGTTACCCATTAATTTGTTTCTTATTCTTGTGAAGCTGAAAAAAACACTACACAATCCTCACTGTACTACATCAAAACTAGAGTCTTTGTACTATCCAAATGATGTAGACATTATTTTATGGATTCCTTTGTATTGAAAGCAGAGAACGTAAATGTCGGCAATGCGGGAGTAGTCACGATAATTATGACGCGACGAGGGGGTACATTTCCTCGCCATATATGATCCGCAAACGTTAAATTTTAAGATCGATGTTTTCTACACTCTTCAATATACATAAGTAAATTTTCATTTGTGCTAGGTGAATGAAAGCTATAACTGAAATGGAATATTTCAATCGTTATTTTGGGCCTTTTTAAAGCTGTGTGTGATTTTCATTGAGCATGGCTCGCCTATATAAAGGCTGCACTGGGGCCAATCAGGAAGCCAAACACTGTTTGATTGACAGAAAAAACGAGTTGCCGGGTATATAGTCGCCGGGTTTTAGGTACACGGCAGCCGTGTATGTAGTCACAACTCTGGCCTTTTCCTTTTGTGCATTGTAAATATCTTGTTAGAAATATCTAACCGTAAATGGAACCCATTTAATGGTTAGTTACTAAAATGGCGGCCGAGTGTATTAACGCAATCACAACATTGCATGACAGTACTGACAATTAGCTATGACTGAATTTGCCAGCTAAACACAAATAATGCTCGCTCTTGTTACTTTAATGTTACTATATTACAGTTCAACAACTTCATATTGGCTGCTTGGACATTAATTCGTTTCATATCTTGTGATTCCATTGAAAAGTGTCACATTTAGGTAGGTGATGCAACACAGTTAACTCAACACTGCTCCACTGCGAGTGACATTTCCATCACATATTGGGCATTGTTTTATATTTAATTCCTCTTTTGCTATCATATTTGCTCTGTCCTTCGGTTTGCCGCCCAATAATACCATATAAGGCAACGCTTTCTTCATAAGCGTGTAACTCCTCACATTTCATTCATCAGTACTGTTTATCATGCAAAATGGTTAATTTCAGAAAAAAAAAAATATTTTGAGAATCCAAAATTTAAACATTGTTGATCTTTACGTGATCTGTGTTGACCAGGGAAAAACAACAATGGAATTCACTGTGACTGTCTGCCGATTCCTATAATCAATTTTCATGTCATTCTCACACTCTGTTGTAGCTTCCGCGGTTGGGAATTTACCAAGGGACAGATATTACCCGAGCTTCACAGCTAAGGGACATAACAACGGCACCCCGTAATGGCCTCCATACTGCGTAGGCACATAGCAACCAGATCTGCTATGTCCATTGACGTATGAGATGGCATGCATTGCAGAGGATGGCAAACAATAAGTTTTGACGCATCGTCCATGCAGTGCCTCTGGTGCCACCAATTTGCTGAGTCACAGTTAGAGACCCTTCACATAATTTTCTTTCTTCGACTAACAATTGGGACGATTCCATTTTGTGGCAAAGGGTTACACAGCTTTGTAATATTTTTTATATTTGACATAAAACTTTGTGCAACCTTTCAGAGAATATAATTTGGTCTTGATCTTTTCTACGCTAAAATAATCTCTTTATACCATTATTCCATTGCCAAACAATCTAATTATACCTGCCTATGAAATGTAGGCCTACTTGCACTTACCTTGTCGCACCATTTCCCCTGTGCGCCACATAGTTCAGTCCATCAACTGCATTGTGTCTGAAAGCTCTGTCACTCACATTTTCCAATGTCCCAAAAAACAAACCTACGTAGGACATTTAGAAGGCATTTTTTTCGAATTTGTAAATTGTACACAACAGGATCGAATACAAAAGAAGAATCGGAAAGACTTCCATATGTACCCCCCTCGTATAATTTACCTATACAAATTTATTTTAGTTTTGGCCTTGTTTTGAGCAAAACGGATAAACAGTCTCGAACAAATAACATTTTATTTGCATGTAATTAGAGAGGTTACATATGGCAGTCTTTTGCCGAAGATTCAGAACAAGCAGCATACACTCCAATAACCTAAAAAGCCCATGTATGCTTACATGGTAAGAATACCGACCATTTTCCGAAATCTAAACAAAAAACAGAGCGTCGCATAAAAGTTGAATGTGGTCGCGGCCGAAGCGTAGAGTCTCAATCTGTAGATTAGCACGCAAAGCATAAATGCATCTACAGATTGGATTTCTCGATCATAAATATCATGAGATCACTTTAAAAGCAGCACTGCCAATCATGCCCTTTTTTTTTTGAGGGTTGTTGATAAGCTATTCATAAGTTGTGAAATGGTGGTGACCATCTCTCAATTCAGTGGCCGAATCTTGTTTTAATAACATATTGTCCAGTGATTACAGTCCTGCTATCACGACTTAGTGGATGTCTTGGTTTTTTGCAGAGAATATTACCAATAAATAAAACTCAAAATTGGCATTAACGAAGGACATTCGCTCTTCCCGCCAACTTTGATCTGACAGTTCCGTGCGTCTGGCCTGCAATTACAACAACAGCGGTTGCCCGTGGCAGATGCCATTTAGGCGCTAGTAAAATAACATTCCATGATGGTCGTCGCATTTTGCTGCTCATTAGAAACTTCGCACTATTGTTTATTCTCAATATTACCGATAAATTTTTTGATCTGGATAATAACCGTCTGTTCCCTATAAACACCTCTTTGTAAAAAAAAAATTTGAGAAGTACGTCCTGTCAAATAAAAGGTAAACAGTAAAATGAATGTCAACAAACTGCTGTTGCTATGCCATGGGGCAAAAAACAAAATCCATGTGTGTGTCCGGGGGTAGGCACGACCTGCTCGTATTTGGGCACTGGGAGATTTCCAAACGGCAGTGGGCACTGCTACATGCATTTACAAATCTCCTCTTAACCTTAGTTTCAATTACACCTACTTAATATCATGATTTTTGGAAAAATTATTCCTTCAAATTCATCTCGGTTAGTGATCCACTCGCTGCAAAATAGTTCCAATAATGGTCATTTAGATTTAAATATTGTGACGCGTGCCTAGCCTTTAGTCCACCTGTGTATCACTGTTCGATATGCATAAGAGTGCCCCCTCCTACTTTAGTCCTTTGAAAAAAAACTAGCACTCGGGTAACGTCGGATGTTTGATACCGATTTGAATTCGCTTTGCTTTTGGGTGACATTCCCGTCCCCCCACCAGTGTCTGACGGTTTGTACTGAGCAAAACTGAGGCCACGCATTCGATGGGTGTAACTGAAGACCATGGGCGTGTGTTCTCTGTACATATCATGATGAACTGTGTTTAAGACATTTCATATACATGATATTAGCAGGGGGTCAGGGTAGCAGAGGTGGTCTTCCCTCGCTCACACACTGTGGTCGTCTCGGTTCGACCCTCGGTCGTGTCTGCGATTTCATGTGCTTATGGTTTTCAGTCCATACTTGGCCGCACAGGTTTTCCTCCGGGTACTTCATTTTCCCGTCCTCCTCTTCTAAAACTGGGCTTTCTATTCCCTAACGTGTATAATGATAATAAAGTGATTGAAATAAAATATCTTTGTGTCACACTAACTGACCGATCGTGTCGTTGTGTCTTTAAATACTAATACCCCTTCCTCCTCCTCATGATATTAGCATGGAGGGTCCTATAAATGCTCTAAGTTCCATGGTCCCACAGATTTTACCAGAATGGTCAAAATTTTGTATCAAAGAAAGCTATTATTTTTCTCATTTTACAAACAAACTTTGAAATCTTAGCTTAGGGCTAAAAGGGTGTTTGGTTTGGATGTTATTGAGCGCAAAATATGCTCATTTTGGTCGACCAATATTAATTTTACACAGTACTCTATGGGAATTACAAAATTCCCGTTTAGCTCTCACTCGAAAACAGGTTGAACTATTGGCCACGAAACTTGGGGTGTAAGGCTCATTCTATCAACGATGATAAAAACCTTTGTAGACTTAAAGAACGCTATCAGTGATCCACCCGAAAGAGTGCAAAATATTTTAAATTTGCAGGCAATTCTCAAAAAGTTATGTGACATCCATCTCCCCAGAGGTCATAGAAAAACTTGTTGTCAATTTGAAACACACCACATTTGAAAGACCTGGCTCCTGAACTCATGACTTCTTGCCTCACTCAACACAGACATATAAAATTGGATTTTTCCAAGGCGTTTGATTCATTCCACACAACCGGAATCTTACTCAATCAGTATTGACGGTAATAATCAATACAGTGGTTTGGATCATTCCTTCAAAGGCAGGAAAACAATCGTTGTGGTTGAGGGGACCAGAGCAAAATTGGGCTACTGTTGAAATATGGTGTTGCCCTGCAGGGCACAGTAGGCATGCTAGTATTATGTTATAGATTTATGTTGGCACTATCACTGAACAATCCCCCATGTGAAAACCAATTAATATTTTGATGCCACATGCTTGCATAGAACTTCGCATTAAAAGATGCTCGTTCTGAGCTTGAAGAGGGCGTCCAGCAACACGGCACATTCAGCAATTCTGTCACAGCTCGGCCCTTTTATGGCAAAAGGGCGTAACCGATTTACACCCTTTAGCTTGAAAGGGCCACCCTGCAAACACCAATGCATTATGGGATACATTTTCTTTTCCAATGTTGAGCCAAATAATGCTAAAAAATATTTTGTTAAAAAATTAGGATACCAAATACATTGTTTTGCAGGATGGCCATTAAAGGCTAAAGGGTTTTAAACTCAGGTTACGCCCTTTGCCATAAAAGGGCCGAGCTGGTGGAAAACATCTTGGAGGTGTCTAGACAAAGGGACTAATCTCAGAATAATATTAGGTTAATAGGTGGTCCTCAGGTTTCGCGTCACCGGATTTTAAAGCACATACTTGTTGAAACCATTTTTTCACGATTACCCAGCTTGTGGGGCACGTATCTGCTAACAAATCAAACTTGACTTGGCCCAGCCAAGCTTACACCCCCCACCACAAGTCGTGACTGTATGTCCCCAGCCTCCGAGAAAAAGGGCAGGACAGGACAGACACCACAGAAAGACAGATACATGTGCATGATGTGGCCTATTTTAATATGAGATATTACATATAAAGTACAAGGAAGGAAAAAATGCAGGCCAATTTCTGTGTCCCACAACCATGTAACTGTTATTCTTATGAAAAAGAAATGAAAGCGAATATGAAAATTTCTATGATTTCTCATTATGTGATCGTAATTTGAATTTACGAATTTTAGTTAGGCTTCTATTATTTAAAAAATGGTTTTACATAAAAAGCATGACTTATTGCAATGTATTTTTCTATGTGTAGATCAAACTACCCAAGCTAATCGTGTGATGATTGTGATTGGTCCCTAAGTAGTAATCCAAGTGAAGATCTCTTGGCAGCAGCATGATGGATGGAACCGTCACAAAATGTAAGGAAATGTTAAGTGGCGACATTTATCCAACCCACTACAGCTGAGTTAAAAAAAGTAACATGTCAAGTGATCCAAAGTTCGGACTTCGGAGTAATAACATAACACATCTTTTAAAGGGGCATGGCACATTCGCTAATAGCCTCATCCCCAGATTGTACCGGAAGTGGTCAAATTTTGTACAGTATCAGAGACGGCTACTGTACCGTGAAATTCTTAGGGTAAAGCCGACAATGTTGGGTGGAAGTTATAGAATAAAATGTGCTCCACTTTGGTCACCAATATTAATTTTGACACAGTACTTCTATTCTAGCTCTCACGTAAAACTATTGGGTGCAAAGTTTACCGATGGGGTTTGGGGTGAAGGCTATTCGATTAGATGAAAACTTATATACTAATAATCAAGCCCACCCTTTTAAAGATTCAGAAAAAAACAGGGTTTTGACGCAATAAATTGCCATCAAAAATTAGGGGTTTTTTAACCTATATGAGTAATCTTGTAATGTTTTGCCCCTATGATGTTTCGCCCCTATGCCCTATGGGTTGCGCCCCTACTATGATTTCCCTGAGTGCCACCCCTGCTTTATGCCGGGACTACTCATGATCACCGTGATATGAAAGGAGGATGCCTGATACCCCACAACAATTGGTAAACGCTAACCATTCATATACAATTAGGTATTTGGCTATCCACTCCCAGTGATATCAGTGAATACAATCATTTAAACCCTAAGTATTCCTGACCCTCATTAGCATTTTCTGATTGGTCAATTATATTAATAATTAGGCGGTCCCCGGGTTTCGCGATAACCGGTTTCGCGATCAACTGGCTTGAATGACCACTCGGGGTTCCCGGCTCCTTGACCTTGAATACCCCTGATGACCTTGTCGTGACACATTAGAGTCCTATAATATCCATTTTGGAACCAACCACAACCACAAATTAGAGGAGTATATAATAACATTTGGAAGCCACCAAAATTGACCTGTTTTCGCGATTACCCGGCGTGTGGGGCATACCCGCTCACCAATCGAACTTGATCTGGACCGGGCCCAAGCTACACCACCCCCAAGTTTTGGGACCGTACAACCCCCGGCATCCGAGAAAATAGAGGACAGACAGACAGAAGATACACGTGGCCTATTGAATATCATTTCAATGACCAATGCAGCTTCCAAATATATTTATAAGCTCTAGCCGTCTCCACTCCTTTCCATTCTACCATGTGTTGTATGGATAAGCTCTAGCCTCTCACCTCCTTTCCATTCTTACAATGTTGTTGAATTTATAAGCTTACATTCTCCACTCCTTTCCATTCTTACCATGTTGTTTATTGCCTCAGAAAATCAAATTTCTTTCAAACCACCATTCTTACCATGTTGTTGAGATTTATAAGCTCTCGCTTCTCCAGCTTTCCATTCTTACCATGTTGTTGATAGTGATAAGCTCGAGCCTTCGCCCACCCTATTCCCATTCTTACCATGTTGTGTGAGATTATAAGCTCTAGCCTTCTCCCACTCTTTCAATTCTTACATGTGTTGATATTTATAAGCTTAGCCTTCTCCACCCTTTCCATTCTTACCATGTTTTTGATATTAATAAGCTCCTAGCCTTTCTCCCTCCTTTCATCTTACCATGTTGTTGATATTTATAAGCTCTAGCCTTCTTCACGCCTTTCCAGTCCTTAGATTTTGTTGATATTAAAAAGTAAGCTCTAGCTCTCTCACTCCTTTCCATTCTTCTTCCATGTTGTGATATTCTAAGCTCTAGCCTCTCCATCTCCTTCCATTCTTACCATGTTGTTGAATATTTATAAGCTCTAAGCCTTTCCACTCCTTTCCATTCTTACCATGTTTTGATATTTAATAAGCCTCTAGCTTCTCCCTCCTTTCCATTCTTATTACCATGTTTTGATATTTATAAGCTCTACCTTCCGCCACTCCACTCCTTTCCATTCTTACCATGTTGTTGATATTTATAAGCTCTAAAGCTCTAGCCTTCTCCACCCTTTCCATTCTTACAATGTTGTTGATATTTATAAGCTCTAGCCTTCTCCACTTCTTACACATTCTACTACCATGATTTGGTTTGATATAAGCTCTAGCCTTCTTCATCCCCTTTCCATTCTTACCTAGTTTGTTTGATATGTAATACAGCTCTAGCCTTCTCCACTCCTTTCCATCTTACCATGTTGTTGATATTTATAAGCTCTAGCTTCTCCACGCCCTTTCACATTCTTACCATTTTGTTGATATTTAATAAGCTCTAGCCTTCTCACACGGTCCCCTTTCCACTTCTAACCAGATGTTGGTCAGTGCGAGACATTTATAAAGCTCTAGTCACTTCTCCAACTCCCTTATCCATTCGACTTAACCGACTTGTTGTTGATGATTTTTAAGCTGGCCGTCTAGCCTTCTCCACTCTTTCCATTCTTACCATGTTGTTGATATTTTAGAAGCTCTAGCCTTCTCCACTCCTTTTCCATTCCTTCACTCCAATGTTGTTGATATCTATAAGCTCTCGCCCTCTCTCCTCTTCTCTTTCCATTCTTACCTACCCATGTTGTTCGATAATTATTATAAGCTCTAGCCTTCTTCATCCTTTCCATTCGGACCTTGTTGTTTGAGATTTATATAGCTCTAAGCCTTCTCCCACTCCTGTCCATTCTTCCGATGTTGTGTGTAGATTTAATAGCTCTTAGCCTTCCTTCTCCATCTCCACTCCTTCACTCTTTCATGTTTGTTTATTAGTTATAACTCTATCTTATCCTTCTCCACTCCTTTTCCATCTTACCTATGGTTTGTTTATTTATAAGCTCTAAGCCTTCTCCACTCCTTTCCATTCCTTACCATGTTGTTGATATTTATTAGCCAGCCTTCTCCACTCCTTTCCAGTCTTCCATGTTGTTGAATATTTTATAAGTCTCGAAGCCTTCTCCATTCCTTTTTCATTCTTACCATGTTGTTGATATTTAATAAGCTCTAAGCCTTTCTCACTCCTTTCCCATTTCTTACCATGTTGTTGAAATATTTATAAGCTCTAGCCTTCTTCATCCTTTTCCATTCGATCTCATTTGTTGATTGGCTCAAAGGTCCCATCCATTTTTATTGCTAAACAGCAGCCGTATACTTACTGGATTAAGTGACAAAACTCTTTTAATATTCGTGGGAGTCATCTTGTATTTGTTAAAATTTTCTCATCACTATTCATATTCCAGAGACAACCCCTACAATTGAAGAAATCTGTAAACTGCAACACAAAATGCTGCCGTGGAGTTATCCTCTTTCACCAAAGTGACAATGGAAGTTGTAAGGTTAAGGCATATAAAAAATTGGTTTGTTTTGGCAACAACTTTTTTTATTAACGAAGACACTATCGGAAGTCCTTTTTTTCTTCCAAACAAAAAAAACACAATTTCATGTTTTATACATTCATGCTTTGTTCCTCAAGGTCTCAAGTTTATAAGAAAAAAACGCTGCTGGTGAAAAAAATATGAGGTCGGTCGAAGGAATCTCTTTTTTTTTTTTTTGAGAAATTGAAAAAAAACGAAGTCTCAGGGTTTTTCGAGGGTCGGTTTTTCAAACATTTTTTTATACCTAGGGCATATGACACAACTTTTACAGAGTTTCAATTTCATTCATTCACACAATTCACCCTATTCCCAACAAAATATTACCAACACCTTCGAAAGGATCTGTTCAAAAAAATTTCACTCCATCCAGGACAATTGAACAATTGAAAAGGAAAGACGAGTACTTTATCAATAGTCTCTGTTGGATGTTACAAGTCTTTTTCAGAACTTTGGGAAAAGTTTTCAATAGGATGTGCCAATTGTCAACGCATGTTTCAAAGTGACAAGTTGCATGAATTGAGAAACTTGAGTCTGGATTGACCAAGAATCAAAACCCAGTGTAGTTGTGGTGTGCCACAACCACCAATAAATTGTGCCAAGGTTTATGCTTACAAATAGCCCTAATTAAAGCCAAAAAAACATTTTTCTCATTACCCCTACACCGGACCGGGTCGTTTGGCCGGCCGACGGCCCAAATGCAACGAGGGCAATCTATTTTTATTTTTAACCTTAAAAACTGCCCAGATGCAACGAGAGCCAAAGTTTGCGTTTTCTATCATTGCATCTCGGGACCGTGTTTTCCCGTGCACAGGAATAAGTAGCGTAAAGTCAATCCACGCCCAGATGCAACCCTAAAAAACATCGCGTCATTTTTCCCCCGGAAGACGGCCCAAATGCCAACGAAAAAAAAATCTGCGTCCTTTTCTCCGGAAGACGGCCAGAATTGCCACGAACACATCGCGGCCATTTACTGCGGAAAGACTTCCCAGATGCAACGATAACATCGCGCTGCGAATTGGCAATAAAAACCGGGTAAATAAATAAATAATGGATTCGTACTGCACACTCTGATCTTCATGAAAGTTGTAGCTTATAGTGTCGCCAGTCGTGAGTGGCGCGATTACGCTACATCAAAATTTCGTTGCGTGGCTGCTATTATGCTACGTCATGCTGCCGTTTACGATCATGAAATACGTTTATTCATAAGTAAAAAAATAGCTTATCGACTCAATGGTGGGCGCTATTCATCACCATCGAAATCGAAATTGTCTATGGGCATTTTACACAGTGTGCCACCCGCCGGATGAAAAGCTTGCGCCTTCTCTGCTGGGCAAACCGTCCAAATGCAGGTGAAAAGCATCGCCTCTTTCTCAGCAATAACGTCCCAGATGCAACAAAAACATCGCGTCAATTATTCCCCTGGAAGACGCCAGATTGCAAACGAAAAACATCGCGTCATTTTCACGGGAAGACGGCCCTCAGGTGGCAACGAGAAACAATTCGCTCATTTTTCAGGTAAGACGGCCCAGATGCAAGGAGCGCAATGCCGAGTCATATTGCGCGACAAAAAAGTGTTGACGGCCCAGATGCAACGAAAAACATTTTGCGACCGGTACCGAAGACGTTTTCGTTGGGCCCTCATTGCTCTCGGCCGTGTAAGGGTTCACGAAAGCGACTCAGTTGCTTAAATTAGGCATTACCTTGGACTAACTAACCTCTGCATCCCCTTTCAGCAGACGAATCCTAATTGACACACACATTTTTTCGAGCTCTGAACATGAAGACAACGATGAGTCCGATCCCCCCCGAGCCCCCCCCTGAAGCGTGCTTCTAGTCAAAATATTTCCTATGGGTGGGTGTAAAATTATACTCGCTCTTTCCCCATAATTTGCCTCCTGAGTCGCCGGGCGTCTGAATGCGGACCTATTCTCCGGCGTCGAGGAGACCTAAAGAAAGACACGTGGCAAAAACTGGTCGAAGACTAATTAGAATACATGAGCCTCACCACCTTTTTGTCTTGATATTGTGTGATTTGGTTATCGTTAAAAATAATTTCTAACACAATATATAGGCGCCCCGCAGCCCCGGATGCGGGGCGGTGCTCGTGGCGCGATTCTTTTATCTGCAGGGCCAACCGGGTCAAGCTACAGTCGGGATCCAAGCTGTCTCAGGTTCGATTTCATTCTCCTGTGGCACAATGTTTTCACACCTCAGGGCTCGCGAAGGGGGACTCTAGGAGCACTCCTCATTATGGCCCTTCTACCTTCTTGTTGCCCCAGAGTGGCCGTCCTGTGGGTGTGTGTGGGTCGTGCGTGTCCACGTGATAATCTTTGGGACTAAGCATGTGGAAGTCCATCTTTCACAACAGATGTAATCTCAAGTAGGCTGTGGGGGTGGGATACAAAGTGGGTCATGTGCATGGGTCAAAGAAAGGTCAAGGTGGTCAAAAACGGTCCAAGATGGGCAAAAATAGGGCTAAATCGCTATAATAAACATTGTTCAACACAATATTTGTTTTGATTGGAGCAAGTATGGGTGTCCATCTTCGCACCAAGATTTCACTCAAGTAGCCTGCAGAGAAGTTCGGAGGGGATCATGTTGGCTTGGTCAACGGTCAAACAAAATGGGTCCCAAACATAGGCAAAAATGGAGTTAAATTGCTATAACCCTATCTGGTGTGGATAATGATGAAACGTGGTGGGTTGTGTCAAACAGTCATGCCAAAATTTTTAAAGTTCATTTGAAAGGTCAAATGTGGGGTCATTCAAGGTCAAATCGCTAATCATGTTGAGGAGGATGAAAATTGGGGTGGGTGTGGGCAACATCAGTACCAAAAATTGAAGGGCCTTTCAAGGTCAGTGGGGTCAATCCAAGGTCAATACAAAACATGTGTTAGAAGGCTTAAATTGGTGGGGGGGGGTTGTGTGGGTCACTTCAGTGCCCAAAACGTTTGAAGGTCATTGCAAGGTCATGAGGGTCTCCAAGGTCAAATCGCTAAATATGGGAAAGTAAGATGAAACTTTGTGGGTGTGGTCAACTTCAAGTGCCCAGTGCCAGAAAAATTTGAATGTCATTTTTCAAAGGTCCTGCAGGGTCATTCAAGGTCAATCCTTGCACTGGTTGGTATGGTTGTCATGAAACTAGTGTAATGTGTTGTCCACATTCAATGCCAAAATTTTTTTGAAGGGTCATTTGATGGTCATACAGGGGTCATGCATGGTCAAATCACTAATCATGTGCTGGGAGGATGAAACTTGGTGGGTGTGGTTAACAGTTCAGTGCCGGAACTCTTCCCTGAGATCTTAAAATTGATGCTTCTTGTTCTTTAGCTATACTGCACTGGGCGGGGGGTCCTTTTTGGTTCGAGAACCGCCTTGTTTCAACTTTGTAACTTAGACCGTCACTTTTTGTTTAACTAACCTTTTTTTCCCCCAAACACTTTTCGGTCTGTATTGTGTCCCATGACCAGTCATTATATAGTGGTGTGGAATCTACAGTTGTCTGAAACCTTGGTCCGTTGAGGAACAAGGTATGTTTACAATGGATACCGCTAATATTTTACACTGGAGTTGCATGGTGGGTTTTTGGCTTATCCCCATTTTTAATAGCTGACCAAACCATCAATCTATGTTGTTTGGAGACCAAATATCACATGACAAGCTGTCTAGAATTGTCAAAAGAAACAAAACATTTTTTTTGCATAACAAAAAATAATGTGAAAATCTCATCCCCAGCAGCAGAGGAGGTTTGCAGATTGAGCTTGATACCATATCAGCTAATCTTTCAAGAGAGTCATGTTTATTAACCCATTGTTCTAACCATCGTATTCTAGGGTTTCAAGCACAATCTAAAAGATCAATCCTTGCGAGTAATTTGCACGTCATCAGGGAAAGTTCCTCATTGCATAATAACGCCTCACAGTGACTCCATCTATAGCCATCTGGTTTATTGTGAGACACTCTCATTGCTCAGCGGTGTAAATGACGAGGGACATTTTTAAAATAATCATATTCAACGTAAACCAAAAAACTATTTTCAACTTGTTTTCATTCAACACAAAAGGTTCTGTTAGTGACACCATCAATTTCATCTTGTAGAAAGGTTGCGGTGTTTCCGATCGTTCCATTTGGGACCCCCCTGATTTACCCGGAAGTTAAATTGATTTCTGATACCAGAAGGAAGCTTGCCGATTTTTCTCATTGTTGTCCCGAAATTTGAGCTCTCCTCAATTCCATTTCATCATTACCAAGATATAAATAAAAAAACCACCGTTTTAGTGTTAACCATCTAATAAATGGGTGTTCCCAAAAAAGTTGTGCAAGCAGATAAACTCCTGATTCTCCAAAAACTGCTGAGTCTGTGAACTTTATTTTCATGGAGGATATCAATTATAATCTTTGTATAAACTTGTGCCAAATCCACGCACAATTCCTCGCATTGCAAGGCAGAGATATCTCAACGATTATCTAAAGACCCTCTGTGTGTTTTTCATCCATTCCAATGGGATTACAAAGTTATGATTATCGTACCTAAAACATAGCAGATAGATTTGTGGTTTCTATATATTTTGCTGCGTTTGACTAAGTGACATAACGCTGCTAATGAATCCTATAGGTTTGATGCTATCCGTGAACTTAATCACATGTTGTGCTGTTAGCCTGAATTAATATCTTACTGTGATGTTATCTCATAATAATAACTTTTTAAGCTACAATACTCGTTTCTACAGGGTTACCGTTTTAGCATGTTATGTATTTATCGGGTGATGTGTAACTTGGCATATACATTGAATAGATTTTAAGAACGAAATGGATGTTGCGGAATTAAAATTTCGATAAGTCAATTGTTAAAAGTAGAGAACTTAATAAAAGACAGTGTGATTCTCTTAGCTAGTTAATTAAAAAAAAAAAAAAAAAAAAAATTTTTTATAAAACCACAATATGAGAAACTTAAGAAATCGACCTGTTGTGACTTACATCATTTTGGGTCTGGACAAAAGTTGCCAGCAACCAGGTTTACTACCGAGCAAAGGACTTTCATGTCACTAAGTTATTTAAATTCTTTTCTTGTAAAAAGACGTGGACTACTGTTATGACATTTTAATAATGTGCCAAATTAGTTTACAAGTTTTTTAGATATATTATCACAAAAAAAATGCACAGGTAGCGATAACAGAAATAGACATATGCCAATAGTTTGATTGGTGTGATATATATAAATGTTTAGAATGCGACTGTAGGCTTCAATCATTGTCGGTATATGCCTTAATATGCCTATTTGCACTTTAATAAATCTAAAAAAAAAAGAACTAATATATGTGCATTTTGTATTTCCTTAGTTGTTAAGATTTAAATGGATGCCATGAATACAACAGTACATTCAATGTGTTGGAAATCGCTCTCCCGACAGCAAGGAAACGGACAAAGATGTTAACTGTGTAAATTCCCATTGGAAGGGGTGAAAAAACAGATGACCTTGAATAATAGTTCCTATCTTTCTGCTTTGATGGGCGGTCCGGCTTGTCATGGGATTTGCACAATTTATACCAAAGAGATAATTAATATCACCTATGAGAATGAAATTCACAGCTCTTCGAGTAGTTGTTGAGAAATCGGGGGTTTATCTGCTTGCACCACTTTTTTTGGGACACCCTGTATTAGCACAGTATTGAATAGGGATTTGTAAATGCATTATTGCTTCTACCGTAAAAAACGGCAAGTTCCAATTTGTTTCCACGGTACTGTGGTGGGGCATATGGTGCAAAGTGCCAGGCTCTTCATATCAAGTACCGACAAAATATAAAAAATCGGAAACAACCCACCTTAATTCCATGTTATGCAGTTGACCCCATTGTGGGTCTGTTGTCAAATTTGTTGGAGTTGTCAATTGTTTATTTAGTGGCAGTTATTCCTTTTCACATTATTTCATTTGACACCCATGTCACTTGTTGTCAAATGTGTTGGAATGTCCACCAACACAAGGGATATTTCCAGAAAGAAGTGCCCCAATTTTTTTCAAGCCATTTTTTTTTGCATATATTAGGAATGCTTAATCAATGTATTGATCACACATGAAGTGAATAAGCCAAATGTGCCATTGTTATGTAATAAGATCATTAAGTTGATGATTTAGAATTTTCGTCGGCACAACAGAAATCCAAAGCGTGCTTTTGCAAGTGGCAATTCAGTTGGCACCCAAGTGACCCATTGTTCACCTTTATGTTAATTGCCTTGAATTAGCTTTAACATAAAAATAAATATTAAAATCTTGCCAAGTTGAAGCTAGTTCATTGAAAATATGTTTGTGTCATTGCAAGGAGGGGATTTAAGAGTGAAAAAAAGCCATAGTGGATCTCAAAGAAACATGCGGAGTACATTAGTGACATGGATATAGACAAAGAGAAGAGTGATTCTAGTTGCAACAAGGTATGAACCAGGGATCAAAATAAGTGAAGTCTCTGTTTTGCTTACATAGCTTTTTGTAAAGTGGAAGCAAAGTTAGGTTAAAAAGAGACTAGTGTTTGAACCACTTAACATCATTCATTGGATATACGTTGGTCTTCAAAAAATTAAACAGAAAACACATCTTGATGTGAACTACAGAAGTCACACACCTCTAAGTTTATGAGCCTGTCCTTGATGGGTAGAGAGCTGAGCATAATAGCACAAGTACATCGAGAAGGGGGAATAAAGGGAATGGGTCCAATAAAATATGGCGCACCGCCGTGTAATGAAAGGCTAGTTACCAATGGCAACTGTACAAAAATCTCATTTGCTTTTGTTTTTTTGTGGAAAATGTGGGGCCCTCTTCAGGATTTCAGGGACCCCGACCCTCCCGGGTCAGAGACCCATTGACTTTTCAATCTGATGCACGAGAAAAATTGCCGAGAAGTCAATTTGACGCACCGCTTTTTGAACATCGAAACATCTTAAGAGTCGAAGGAATGTCGGCTTTTCCTTTCCCAATAACCAAATTCGTTGTAGTTGCATGTATAGCAGATTATCGTACAGACAAAGATTACACAACATCCCTATCAGATGGACCTTATCTCACGATTATTTAAAATGATTCTGTTGTTGGTCGGCTTGACTATGACACAAAGTACATCGAGAGGGGGAAGAGAGAAATGGCTATGTATTGATGTGGTTGATTGGCAGGGTACTATACTGGAACTACCGGGCTGGGAGGGTTGAAGCTTCAATCACTCACAACTGCTCCGCACTCGCGTTCACTTTCCGTACTGGACACAATTTAAATTGTGCGTGCAAATTCAGCATAATTGCAAGACAGTGAATGTCAAGCATGCTGTGGGCATTCTCATATTAGTAACCCTGCTCATGCAGTAAAAATCCCATTAGCGCTTTTAAAAATTAAGTAGGAACGCAATAATATTGTCCAATTATTCGCTTTATTACAATTTATTCATAATTTGTTTATTTATTACAGTGTGGACAGTTCGATGTCAGCATATAACATCAGACAACGCAAGTTCTCATGCAGTCAGAGAGCTTTCATAATGATATGCTATGTGTACAAATGTTTAAGGTAAGCGTTTCAGTTGACAAGTCAGTGAAAAAGGCAAAGCTCTTGCCATGGATATTATAAT
>JAMKCH010045988.1:0-11437 GCA_023653785.1 Ophioderma brevispina | reverse complement strand
AACTAAAATACCGTCAAGGTGCGGCGTATCCATTCCAATTCCATGAAAACAACTTCCTTCCTGTAATCCTGCTTTGTTTTAATTTTTCGGCCAATGCCCAAGTCATGCCAGGGCCCAATGCTTGCCAGTCCCAAGTAGGAGACCCTGGTGCCCAACTCCCTGCCGCGCCCATGAGCCGTCCATTTTAATTCATGCGGAGGACGGCCTAACTGCGCATGATTTTTTGCATCAAAATCTGAGGCGAAAGTTCTCCCCGGTTTTGGTCGTATTTTTTCTCAGTCCCCCGTGAGCAGAGCCGTTAAGATTGTGGGTAATAAAAGGGCGCTGCGAACGGAGGACTAGGGACTCATCTATGGCGCGGTCGGAAACAATCAACGTGTTGCCAGTGCAAACAGCTGTATAAATAGGTTAGTCCCCCGACGAATACAGCTTTTTGTTTATATAAGCTTTATTGAGATAACCAAAATAATTCATATAATTTTTATATTGTTGTATTCAACAATTTGTTAAGTTTAAACCTACTTTATAATTTTTTTTCAACTTGTGTGGAATGGGGTCCCGGGGGATGGTTGATGCCCCGGGTGATGGAGGGAATGACACGGGACGTACGTCCGTACTGGTTGTGAGGCCCTTAGATCCCCATCCTAGAGTTTACTAGAGCCCCATTTGAGCATAATTAAGGATATTCATAAATCTAAAAATCGAAGAAAAAAAATCACCAATTTATATCCGGCCTATTTTGCATGTTTTAGGTAATTTTAAAGGGCGTCGCTATAGCCCTCGCCCTCCAGAACCACATATTTTACCTGAAGTGGCCAAAGGTTGGTATGAAAAGCTACTATTTTTCTCATTTACCTCGAAATTTTACGATTTATTGGTTTTGACGTTGTGACTAAAATCTGCCCGATTTTGTCGACCATTTACAGATTAAGCTATATTTATACCATTTATCAGGGTTTACAAATCACGTTTTTTGCTCACACATCAAAACGGATTGAAATATCGTTGCTAAACTTTACAAGGGGGGTTTTGGGGTGAAGGCCATTCTATAACTTAAATAGGGCCATCCTCATTTTACATACCCTACCAGTGATATATCAAAAGCAAACCTAAGAATTCCAAACTCGAAATTTGATATCCAGTGTACTCCGGACAGACAACACTCTAATGAGGGTCCTTTAGAAAGTAGCACAAGAACATCTTTAGATTAATTTACTATTTTTCTTAAGGTTCAAATTCTAACCCTGTTGGGATTTCATATGATCAACACCTTTTTGTCCATACTTCTAAGCACCCATAAACCATAATTATTTTTTATAGACGTAATTGATTGAAACTGTTGTGTTTCTTTCTTCTCTCAATTTTTCAGTTGGAAAAATAATGCATCACTAATGGTGTATTTAAAGTCCTCTTTTGGTAAAAAGCCTCAGAAGCTCATTATGCTGCTGCTTTGCTATTGTTTAACACTATAAAGCGACCTGGACTTAACTATTATTATTATCATTTGAACTTCAGGATAAAACTGAATTTATATATAGAGATATATGTTCAATATATGTATTGAACAAGAGGCAACATTATACTTTTATTTTATTTTTATTTTTTTTTTGACACCCAACTTATAGCGTATCGTCGTTGTTTTTTGATCAGGAAAAAACTGGCAAAGATCTGATTTTTGCATCCGCCTGAACAGCACACATCCAACATTCACTAAAACCTTCTTTGGTAAAACTTTTCTTAGCTTTGAAAGATATCAAGGCTTCCCGGGCAAAGATAAGACAGGGTCCAATTTTTGAAAACGATATGATGGTTAAAAGTCACTGTACCACGGATTTGGTTTTTAATCCTAACCGATTAAAAAAAATAATCGTTATGCCCAGTTTGCCCTATGTCCCTACTTGAGAAAAAAGGGAGACACAGATGCTTACTCATTAATCTCTTTATTATATTTTGCAAACAAAGTTTTTTTTACAACAAATTTCTTTAAAAAATAGCCATGATTGATACTTGGCCTAAAAACGACTGATTTTTACACGATTTTGGCCAAGCCAGATAATAGCCACACGCAAACCTGCCTATACGTTCCCAGTGAAAATCGACAATCAACCTATAGACTTTCCATACATTAATACTTTTATGGATTTAAGAAAGGGAATATCAAGTAGTATCGGTTCTAACAACAATTGTATCATCAACAAACATAATAACGTAGGCCTATTATAACCTAATTCTTAAAACCCTAACACCCGATTTAATATCGCACATTCGCTTGCAAATGTGGCAACAGATGCAAGCGTACCCGCGTGCTTGACACGACTGACGCAGTGTCAGTTTTGTTTTGACGCGCTCATCTCATGCATATTCATGTGCTACTGTTTGTTGGTACACACTGAATAATTCATGAGGTGGTTTAAAGGCATATAGCATCGCTCACATTCTGCGTCAGTGGAACAAACAGTGCGTTTGGCTCCGCAAATTTTAGCGCGAGTTTTTCCGATCTCACGCTTGCTTCTGTATCTTATCTAGCGAAAACTCATTTTGCTGTTGATGTGTTTATTGCAGACTTTTGGGTACTTTTACCCTGTGTTAATAATTCTTCCGGGTTTTTGGTAAGGCGGCTGCTGAAGGGGTTTTGAACGTGTGATTGTTTACACCGCGCACTGCTTTACACCTTCACATTCTGTTTTGAGCCCAGTCATGGACAAATGGGAAGAATTTTAGTTTTGAGCTGCGAGGTTCATGCGCAGATAACGCGGATAACTGTGCGTTGTTTGCGTTTTTAAAGGCGCGCATCTCTAAAACTACGCCTGCGTTCTTTCCGCCTGCTTGCTGGCACGCCGCATGTGGCGCAGATTTTTCTTGAAACCCACAATGCGCCAATTTGAAAAAAAGGTGTCCAATTTAGTGGTTTTCGGCGTGTAATGGAAAAAGTAAGTCGATGAACACATCGGGACCATTCACATATTAGAACTTAAAAAATTTTATCGGAAGTTTTTATTATTGTGGGCGATCCAAACGTCAAATTTCGACTTTTCTCTTCCCATGACTTGTGTGGTTTAGAAAAAGTGACAACATCCCTTTTTATATTTGGCTATACTCAAAACCAACGTCGGTGACCCCCATTTTTTATTTCAGATTCTTAATCAGCACCGTTGTAAATACCATATATATGAAATTCTGGAAAATTTTGAGTAGATCCTAACACTCAAACCCTTAACATGGTCATTGAGGATGGCGCCTTTTTTTTTTTTTGTTTCCTTGTATTCTCTGGGGGTCCTAGGCATAAGTGAGTGATGATTTGCCCTTATACATGTTTTGTGTACCCTTGTTTGGCTCCGTGGTGGGTGGGGAGCTCTGGAGCTGAATCCAGTACTTTTCATTATATGAATTCTCACAACAAACCTTGACAAAAATCCTGTTAAACGTAAAAGCGATTGTGATCCGATCCTTTAGTGATGAACATATTGCCTCAACTTTAGTGATTGAAGGCATTGATGATACCTCCTACAAACATCTTTCCCCTTTTGCTGTAAGCAAGGATTGAAGGCATTGCTGTCAATGTGGAGAATAAGAAACTCAGGTCTGGGATATTTTGGTGGAGGTCGACTCGGAAGATTCGGTCGGATAACCTCAAAATGACTATCATGCTTGCCCAAGTTCCAGTTTAGAGTTACATCCTCCATATACCTTAATTCTAAGAAGGGATGTAATTAATGCCATGTGACCTTAAGAATTGTTCTGATTGATGAAATTTTGAGTGGGTGGCATCTCACAATGGTAACCCATATTCATAGAATTATGATTACAAGAGATGGTAAAAACATCAGTACGGAGGATTCATTTATACTTACCCTTCAATGCGCTAATTTACCCCATTCAGTAAAGGTGGTTACCTGCAGGTGCAAGTAGAGAATTACATCCCTAGCCCTACAAGATGTTTTTAATGTCAACGTTTTTGGGGGCCACTTTAAGACGTATTGTAGAAGGTCAAGAGTTTGTGAAAGTGTGGCAAGGAGGGCCACAATGATCCAATGTAAGGACCTGCCTAAATGTGTGATTGCAGTGGTTATCAACTCGGCAAATTCTAGATCGCTGTCCTAAATGGGTATACAGAAAAAGAAATCCAAAACATAAAGTTGACAGTAACCATGCCTATAAAAGGCCTAGAGATACCTTTCGTTTCTACATGTTACCGATCAAAGGATTATGCTGATGTTGTTAAAGTGGGCAAAAATCACTAACTTCTAAGAACCATCATTTCCCAACCAGATACTGTTTTGGCCTAGGATTGATTTTTTGGCCCATCCTCACAGTATTTAGAGATTGTAAGGAAAAAGACAAGTGTAAATAAATTGCCAAAAACTAGATACTTTCCAGTCTATCTCGTAGTCTTTCTAGAGATCCTGTAAAAGAAACATCAAGTTCATCTCAGGTGACTCAGACTGTTTCAGGCATCTACAAACTAACTCTCCGAAGTAGATCTGCAGAAAGAAAGAGACTACAAAAATAAAATCTGGAGGACGTGATAACGGTCAACCTGTTCTCTCAGCCAAATAAGCTTGTAATCCCAACCATTAAAACACCTAATCGACTCGTCAAAGAAATCAGGTAATACTAAACAGTCTCAATCATAGAATTTCACAAAGGGATCAACGGATTCCTAGTCAGCTTTATAACAAGGTTGATGCACTTTTGTCAGTGATGAGAGGGCATGGACTTTTTTGTCCTGAAGACACCTTAACAATTAAGTGATAGTAGGGAGAGGTCCTCTTCATTCTGTTAAAAAGTAGACAACATTCTAAAAATGTGCCATTCTGCAATGGAATGGTAGAGGGCTTACGACCCATTATTAAGTAGTTAAATGCCTTAAAACTGACCATAACCCATCTATTCTTTTGTCTTCAAGAAACTCGTCTTAAAGACGTATTCTAATAAAGTTGTTTTAAGGGGTACTATTCTTATAACAAAACAGCTGTATCCCCGGTGGATAATAGAGCTATTGGGGGTCATCTATACTGATTAAGGGTGGAGTCCCCTCCTTCTTCCTTCACTTAATACCATTTTGGAAGCAGTTGCTGTTAAAGCATGGACTCTTCCCCGCACAATAACTGTTGTTTGTTTACATTCATCCTAAATTAAATAGGTTTAGATGAAATTGATGAATGTTGCTCAACTTCCTTCTCCCTTTCCTTTTGGTAGGTGACTTCAATGCCCATAGTGAACTTTGGTATTGGTAAGGGCTACCAATCGTTTGGGTGTCATTGAGAAACATCTTTATTTGGAGAAATCAGATTCTTGTAATTTTGACTGAGTGGTCTATACTTACTCCATACGCGACTGGAACTCCATCAGCTATTGATTTATCAATTTGTTTCCCTAATATTTTTATGGACCTATTGTGGAGTTCCTGATGATCCGTGTGGTAATGATCATTTTCCAATCTTAATAGATATTAATAACCCAATGCCTGAAGAGCGATTTCCTAATGGCCAAACATTCATAAGGCCAACTTGGCCAAGTTTAACGATAGCTGTTTAGCTTTAATTAATAGGCAAGCTTTTGTTAACATTGAAGATCCTCTTTCTTCATCAACTGACATTTTGATGATATAGCCAATAAGGTCAATTCCCAAGTCGTCTTTCAAACGCTTATAGTAACACAAGCCTGGTTTTAAATGCTGAATGTAAAGTCGCTATTGATTGTCGCAAAGTGCGTTACATTTTTTTAAAATCACACAAAGAACAAACTTAAAAAATATCAAAGAGCCCGGGCTAGGGCTCGTGCTTATTAAAAAGTAACGGTAGTCTTGAGGCAATAATGTCTCCAAGTTTAATTCTAGAACCCTGTTAAAAAGCTTGGATGTTTAGGAAAATTAGTGGGGAACAGTTGAATAATACCACTTTTTCATCTGATAATCTGTTTGTAGTAATGTACAGAAGCTCAGTGATATGGCCAATTTATTGGCAGATGAATTTTCACACAATTCTTAAGCCTCATTATACTCAGAACATTTCAAAGATTTAAAATAACTGCTGAAAACAGAATTAGATTTTTCATCCAATAATGCAGGCTATATAGTCCATTTAGCATGTTAGAGCCTAATGACTCTCTTAGTAAATTTCAGAGATCCTGCTCTGGTCCAGATGAAATTCATTACCAATTTCTTAAGCATCTTCCACAAGAATCCCTTCTTGTCTTGCTTTGATATTTTTTAAATAATATATGGGAGTCTGGATGTTCCCAAGGGTATGAACGTGAAGCTACAATTAATTCCTGTTCCGAGCCAGGGGGAAAGAACTGCGACCA
Source organism: Ophioderma brevispina (assembly GCA_023653785.1). Classification (NCBI taxonomy): domain Eukaryota; kingdom Metazoa; phylum Echinodermata; class Ophiuroidea; order Amphilepidida; family Ophiodermatidae; genus Ophioderma; species Ophioderma brevispina. The sequence continues at coordinate 5,131 of JAMKCH010045988.1, read as the reverse complement.
GGCAACAAATTATCGTCCAAGCTCTCTCTTAACCGCTGTTTAGGTAAGACCATATGGATAGGATTATTATGCTACGCTGTTGGTTCGTGGAAAGTAATGGACTGATATCTAGTGTCAAAGTGGTTTTCGGCAGGGCCGTAGTACTATTGATCAACTTGTTAGTCTTGATCTTTATTCGTGATGGTTTTGTTAGAGGACATCATGTTTTGTTCGGTATCTTTGATCGAGAGTAGGCCTATGATACTACTTTGCACTTAGGTATTTTGAAGGATTTGCATAATTTAGGACTTAGAGGTAAAATCCTTTGTTTATTAAGAATTGTTTGACAGATCGTGTTTTTATGGTTCGATTTGGGAACAGTCTATCAGAAATACATACTCCGATGATGAGTGTGTTCCAAAGGGTAGTATTCTCTCTGTTACTCTATTCTTTTGGAAATTAATAGTATTGCCAGAGTGCAGGAATGGAGAGGTTCATTGTTTGTAGAATTATTATCTCCATTTCTATTCTTCTATTCAAATATGGCTTCTATAGAAAGACAATGCAAACTTGCCTGATAAGATCACAGTGGGCAGATGAAACTGTTTCCGTTTTCTCTAAAACTAAAACTGTTTGTATGTCCAATTTTTGCAACACAAGAACGTCGTCATCTTGACCCAGAACTAAAATGGATGGTTCATACCTATTCCGGTCGTTTCTCCGACTATTTTTAGGCTTAATATTGACCAGTAAATGACCTTCAAGGCTCATATTGACTACTTGCGGAGCAGAGATGTCAAAAGCTCTGAATCTTTTCAAAGTATTTCCAGATGCTGGGGTGCAGATCGCTCAGTTTTGCTCGCCTTTATAGATCACTTGTGTAAGATCAAAATTGATTAGGGTTGTATTGTTTATAGTTCTGCTCGTCAGTCATATTGAAAAACCTTGAACCTATTCAGAATCAAGGTCTTCGACTATGCTGGGTGCTTTCGTACCTCTCCTATGAAAAGCTATATGTCGAAGCTAATGAACTTCCATTACATCTAAGGTGGGAAAATTAGCTCTTCAATATGCTCTAAAACTTAAAAGTATGCTGATACCCAACACATGAGAGCACCTATTTCGCCTAAATTACCACATCTATACTAAGTAAACCCAATGCTATTCCATCTTTTGGAATCGCGTATAAACGAGGTGTTTTCACAGGTGGTCCAAATGTGAAACATTGCTTCATTTTGATTTCCGATTAGTCCTCCTTGGACAAAATGTTGAACTTGATATTTGACCTAACTTTATGTCCATATAAAGGGGCAAACTGATATGGTTTTTCAAGCTAAATTTGATGATCTTAGACAAAAATATCATCAACAGCGAGCTATTTATACAGATGGGTCTAAGGTTTTGGAGGGCTGCTGGCAGCTGTTTTAAGTCGGCGTGATCAACGTCAGATTATGTTACCTATAATGCGTCTCTCTTTTTTCACTGCTGAATTGAAGGCACTTCATTGGCCTTAGAATTAGCTAAATTTCCGATGAGAGTCAATTCATTATATTTACTGATCCACTATCTAGTCTTATGGCTTGGAAAGGCAGAGAATGTCGACATCCCTATATTACTGAGTTGTTGCGGAATTTTCTTCCATTGTCTCAATTGATATAATCCGTCGTTGTTTTTACTTGGCTTCCCGAGTCACACATTGGTATTGAGGCAATGAAAAGGTTGACGTATTATCGAAAGAAGCCCTTAATAATATAGAATCTAAAATAACAACACCGAGATCCCCTTACAGATTGAAGGCTTTCAGTTATGCTATGTGCTATAGTCAAAATAGGTGGCAAATGCGTGGGATTCATTTCCATTCCTAATAATAACATGTATGTATCGCGAGTGGTTCAGCGCAATCTGTTTTGCGCTGTGGTAAGTTTCAGTTTTAGTGTTCGAATGGCCGAGATTGGATGAGCGCGAGTAAAAATTGGTCATACTTAATGACCCATAGTCATTTGCTTAAAGGTGACCAGATCCCTCGGTATCCTTGGATTGTGGCCTTTTGTGAAAATGTATTACTTGAGTGCTTGATTATGCGCTTATTCTTAGAAACTAATACCGTTCCAGATTGATAAAACTTATTTCAAGATATTATGCCTCTCAGGTTATAAATTTCCTGGAAGAGGCTGATTTGTTTAAATTTTTAACTTTTAAAAAATGTTGTGATTAGAATTTATTGTGATGTAGTTTAAAGGTTGATGTTTTTTAAATAAATGTAATGACACGATATAACACATTGTGTTGAAGTTGTCGTTAAACTTTAATACCCACTCACTCACTCTCCCTCACTCACTCACTCACCGCCAACCAAAAGAGGGGTTCTCACAAAGAGCGGTACAAGGCAAGATCTTTTAATGTCCTCTGAGCAAGAGTGTAAAAGTCCTTCTGATAAAATCCAATGCCTTTGCTGCAGGTTATTGAGGTGTTTGTTCTATTTTAGATCATCAGAGATGTAGTCGGGACGATTACTTCCAGGTTAAAACCTCTCACCTCTCACGTGTAGCCTATGTTGTTATTTTTGAGAGATGATTGCGTAAATTCTCTCTGCGCGATGTTTAAAAGTCGGCGTGGCGGCGCGTGTTAACTACTTAGTAGCAGCGCAGGGGCAACCGCGCGTAGCCGTCCTTAACAACCAGACGCAGTCTACTGACTTAGACTTTTGAGAGACATTACGGATATTTTCGAAGGAAAATTCAGAAATAAAATCAAACTGGGATGAGGATGCACTTATCTGTGCGTGGAACCTCTCACATGTGTCACAGGTATCACTTCTGGGGTCTTGTCTTGTCCGTATACAGTTCAACGACGCTAGTGGGGGAAGACGAACCGGTAGTGTGATGTTATTTACTGCAAGTTACTGATTAGTGTTTTAAATTCTTGTGGATCATCTATACTGACGATGGATTCTGTAAAGTTGTTCCACTCTTTGAGTGTTCTAGGTATGAAGGAATAGTTGAAGCAGTCTTTTGATGTATGAATTTCAATATAAACTTGGCTGTGTGATCTTCCTGTAAATCGCTGGACCGGGCGTATCAGAGCGGTAATCAAGGTCTTTTATGTCTTCTGAGCAGAGTGTAAGTTCCTTCTGATAAAACCCAATGATCTATTACCCTTCGCTGCAATGTTATTGATGTGTTTGTTCTCTTTTAGATCATTAGAGATCTCTACTCTTAAGTAAGAATGAGAATTTGTTTCTTGAAGAATGGTATTTGCCAGTGAAAATGTGTGAGTGTGAGATTTTAGAACAAAGCACTTTTCCGGGTTAAACTTCATCTGCCATTTCTGTTCCCACTGCGTAAGCCGGTCAAGGTCCGCTTGTAACTCGTCAGCGTCAGTGCGTTTGCAATAGCCCGGTGATAACACAGTCGTCGGGCGGAAAATCTAAGGAGGAGGTGAATTGTCAGGTAGGTCATTAATATAAAGTAAAGACAACAAGACAGACCGCAGTACCGTGCGTCTGCTTCCCCAAACTGCATTTATGTTCTCTCACGCCATTTCCGCTCCATTTACATCTGCCTTTCCATTATCCAACTGCATTACATTCTCCACCTGCATTACATTCTACTTAACATTCTCCAACTGCATTTAAAAAAAACTCCATTTACCATTGTCCCAACGGATGTACATTCTCCAACTCATTTACTATTCTCAAACTGCATTTACTTCTGCATTGCATTACATTCTAAAAACTTCATTTCATTCTAAAACTGCATTTACATTCCATCTGCATTTAAATTCTAAAACAAGGCATGCATTTACATTTCCAATGCTTTACATTCTGATCGCATTTCAAAAATGGTGGAGTTTCTTACCCTTGTCACACAAATATTCTTTTCAAGTAAATATTTCAGGAAGTACAGAATGTATGACAAAATTGGTGTCATTTGTAGCAATTATGTCCTTCTGTAATGCAACAAGTCCCCTTTCATTTGAGTGATAATACGAAGTTAGTTTCAAAATGTTCAAGGTATTCTCTGGTGGAGTCGGTTGCAGGAGCAGTCGTGGAGGCGCAGGCCATAAACCTTTCCATAAAAAAAACCTGAAAATAACCTAATTTCTTGGCCTGGTTTGTGTCACAAAGCGGGAAATGTGTCTTAAAATGCTTGTGTTTTACAATGTTTTAGACTGTGTTTTTTTCACTTGGCACTGCCTGTTGTAAAAAAACGAATCTTCCTGTATACTATTCCAGGTGGTTATAATTGTTATAGGAATAGATTTATTTTACACTTTTTTTGTGTAATTAAATTTATTTTCAGGATGCGAATCTGTCACAAATGTTTCATTTTGGTACATGTAGGCACATGTTTTAGAAGCATGAACGTGTGCATCCACATGTAGAACAATTATGCTTTATAAAACTCACGTATCATATACAAATTTCCTGTGTATATATTGGTGTGGACCTATTTTAAATGTGATAAATACATAATGACTGCATTCCATTGGTTTATCACCCATATATGATTTTATCAAAGGAATCTGGTTTTAGAAGATACTACTCTTTAATTTTCTGGCTACACTGTTTTATTACTATATTTTGATTAGTCCAACTTCCACACAGCAATTAAGATACTTTCGCATCAGATTTTTTTTCTCTTAAGGGTAATTTTATTTCTGATCAACCCTTTATAATCAAAGTACACAAAATATTTCATTACCAATGACCAGGAAAATATTTACTAAAAAAATGTTTTAAAAGTGGTTTATATTGTGTATTTTACCGTTTCAGATAAGCATAATTTTGACCACCTCGTCTATTAGGGCCTAGCAATGTCTTATTGTGATCTACTTTTATCTTCGAAAGGAAACCACATCGTTTCCCAGATAAGAAAAAGACTTTTTTGTTGTTTTCATCACCCTGTATATTTTTCTGACCCACCCTGATCATAAGTTGTGTTACTGCTTTAGGCATCACTTTAATGTAAGCATTTACATTCTACAATTTACAATCCTAAACTGCATTTGCATTCTCTATTGGCATTGCCATTCTCCAACTGCATTTACATCTTACACTGCATTCTAAATGGCAGGTTGTAGAATGTAAATGCTATTTGGAGATTTGCAAATGCCTGAAGGGAGAATGTAATGCAGTTGGCGAAGTGCAATG
>JAMKCH010045987.1:0-11432 GCA_023653785.1 Ophioderma brevispina | reverse complement strand
AGGGTCCTTCGGGCCCAAGCCCACGACCGAGTATAGCATGCCTACGACAGTGTCGCTGGCTGCCATGACGATTTCATACCCATAGTGTCTTAGTCTTTCAAACTCACACCAATTCATACATCTGTCAACTAATTATGAGGGTTTTCAATCTAAAATTGAGTCCGCTATATGGATGAATTTATTCCGTCCAAAAGGTCTATAAACGTAGTCTGAGCCCATGGATAAATAGAAAAATCAAAACGGTGCACAAACGCCCAAACAAAGAGCATATAACTCGACATAAGAGTACAAAATTCAACAGCTTACAATTTTCGAAACTGAGTGAGAAAGTGTCCAAAGAAACCAGAAACGCATAACGCGACATATCCAATCAGTGTGCTCTGTCTCATCCAAGAAGTTCTTCTCATTTATCGAAAGCCTCAAATCGACAAAAGGGTACCAACATTAAAGAAAAATGGCAGACTTGTAAGTGATAACAAAACCAAAAGCCGATATGTTGAACGAAACAATTAGTGCGGTTTTTACACATGAATAAATTCACAAATTACCAATCCAGAGTCTGTTACACCCCTCCTATGCGGATATCTCATAATCCAAGAAGGGGTAGAAAAAACTCTACAGGATCTTGATCCCAACAAGGCCTCCGGCCCTGACGGGATCAGTGCCAAAAATTTTAAAGATGGCAGCCGAGGAGTTGGCCCAGCGCTCGCTTATTTCCAGCATTCACTGGACACTGGAGTCTTACCTGACACATGGTCACTGCTAATATCTCCACGATTTTAAGAAGGGGTTACAGGTCTCTCGAATCAAATTCTGATTCCGTCTCCCTCACTTCAGTCTGCTGCAAAGTCTTGAACACATGTTCATTCCAACCATAATCAACAATTTAACAAAATTCAACATCTAACTGACCAAAGCAACACGGTTTCACGTCAAAGCATTTCTGTGAAACAAATCATTCTACAAATTCAAGACTGGCATGTTCTTTTAACAATAAGTCCCAGATTGACATAGGATGATGAGGATTTCTCCAAGCTTTGATGTTGTCCCCATAACCGTTTGCTTTACAAATTACATATTATGGCATTCAAAATAAAAACACTGCCTGGATCAGTAGCTTTCTAAAGGGCCGACCCCAGAGGGTTGTCGGTTCCGGTGGCGAGAAAAGGCCTGGTCTGAAGTTGTTTCTGGCGTCCCTCAGGGTACGGGACTTGGGCCGTCTGCGTTCCATGGCTTTAATTTAATAAAATCGCAGAAAACATTCAGTCATCAGTGAGACTATTCGCCGATGACTGCGTCATCTACGGGAAATCGCCAAATGGATTTCGATACACCACATTTGCAAGGGATTTGAACCACATGAGATGTGGGGTTGCAAAGTGCTCATGAAGTTTAACACACAGAATGTTTTACCATGAAATTAACTCATGCCCAGATCCCCAAAGACATTTGATTACACACTGGGTGGAGAAGTGTTAGCAGTAAATGATAGCCATGCCATACTGGGGCGTACATATCAAATAAATTAAACTGGAACCAACAATACAGGAGATAAGTGCCAAATGCCAACCGCTCATTTAGGCTTTCATAAAAGCGTAACCTATATTCATGTAAAGAACAAAGGCAGTAGCTTATAAATCACTTGTTAGACATTACTGGAATACGCCTCGGCCGGTCTGGAATCCTTACACTATTAGAAACATAAACAAAACGGAAGCCGTCACAAAGAAGGGCTGCACATTTCAGTATTAATGATTATACCACAAAAAACACCAGGCAGTGCCACTAACATTCTAACTGAACTCAAACTGGAATCATGCAATCAAGAAGGCTCATACGTCGACTTTGCGTTTTCAACACACCAGGACTCGGTCACCTAGCACTGCCATAGGAAACTTATGCAGACAGCTCTGCTGACAATCAAAGGCATTCGCATCTTAACTCCTATTCAATCATCAGAACTCAAAAAGGGGGACTGTTAGAAATATTTCTTTGTTCCCCAAACAATAAGGAATTGGAACAATCTACCAGAGCACCTCACCAATATAACAGATCCAGCTTATCAAAAAACGCCACCACCATCCATCTACAAGGAAAAAAGAACAGCAAGACTAAGCAAGCACATGCGCAGGACGTATCCTCTGGTTGGCTCCACCAGGGGGTTGGAGAGATCCCATCAAGTATCAGTATCGTTTGAAGGACATAATCGCTCTATCGGGAATTAGTGCATTTTTTACTCAGTGGATTGGGTTTGGTACCGTAAGGGTTAACAAAAATAGTCAACTAAAACTAAAAAAAAAACGGCAGTCGACATAAACTGCTCAATTCAAAAGTTCGAGAGTAGTAAACCTGTATTGTCCTTTATTGTAGTGTAACAGCACCACTAGGATATGAATCCCGATTTTTATCACAAAATTGTGATGATTTTTAGATGGACAATGATTTGAGCTTAGTTATTTCACATAACTGTTAGTATGTGGACAACATTAGTGGGCATATGCAAACCACAATGTGTTAAAAAATTGAGGGTGGCATCATTGAGAATTTCTGAGTCAGCCTTAAGATATAATAATTGGTTTCTAGCCTAACAATAAAACATTAAAATACATCATTCCACCGAAGCAGGTCGTCTGCCATTGCGTTATGTGATGGGCCACAGGTCACATGAAGGTCACCAGGTCACATAGGTTCACCAAAACATGGGAACTACCCCAAGGACTATTGTATACAAGTCGTATGCAAGGTAAATTTAACATATTATGGATATACCATTTTATGTTAAAATTTTGACCCCAGACACAGACAGAGACACACACACGACCAAACAACCCCTTCCCGGGGGGGCCACTTGAATTCAATGGGTGGATATGCTGTCGTGAACATGGACTTTCAAATGCACCTAAACACGTAATTTTTCACCGACAAACAACAAGCTAAAACAACCCTAAACAAGTCATTTTTAATCTGTTTATGATACCCCAACAGTACCAGGCATTGAATCGTAATACCCTTTAATATCTTGTCTTTGATTTACTTCCCAAGTTTCCAATTACAATATTTTGATGAGTTTGGCATCCCTGCTTAGAGATAGAACCTGACAAATCAGGGTTCCAAAAAAAACACCACCGTTTTTCCCATATTTGCTGTTTTTTGACACCCTAAACGATGTACGCCGTACATCGCCTTTTTGGAAAAAAGAGCACCCTTTTTTACGCGTTTTCTGTTTCACGCATCAATTTCCACCTTTGAAGTACAATGGCCCCCCTGGGCAACCCCTGCACCCCTCTTGGCAGATGACACAAAATGAACATGTATAACATTCCAAACTTACAATCCAATATGCTACAAAAGATATCTAATTCTCAATGATAGCAGTACCTTAATTGAGCATAGTCTGGTCTAATAATAATCAGAGCTGGGTTAGTCTAGTACTGACAATATTCCATCACCATTTAACTTACTGTTCAGTACTGTGCTTGATATCACTACTTGTGAACGCCCTTAATGGTAGCATAAGCTTCCAGATGCTCTCTCGTTGTAATTTCATCCCATAGTGGATCCACTTGTGGACAGTAGCCCATAGCGGAAGGAGGCATCGTTCACAGACGAAGTGATGTCGTGTCCGGACACGCGCCCTATATCAAGAGACAAAGATGTAAAAGAACTTTATTCTAATCCAACCTTCGAGTGTGGTGGTGCCTACAACCCACAAGAATTCCAAATAAAGTGTTTCCAGTTCGATAGAAATCTTTTTTCATAAAAATATTTTAGTAAAATCTAAGCCACAAATGATATAGTTTGCATAGTTTGTTGCTTGCAGTTTTGCAACTTGGTTCAAGTCAGGGTCCTTTGAGGACATGGCACTGGATGTCCCAAGGTCAAGTTGTTGACGGCTAAAACGTCACCCCCATTGGGTTTATAAAGAAATCTGATCAGGAGTGTAGGGGGCTGGTTTTACCCTGGTAAAATTAAAAAGAAGATATACCTACAAGGGCATCAGCTCTAGAGAGCTAATGACGGCCATCCGGCACATGCTGCCTTGATGGTGGGCGTGGTTGCCCAAAGCTTAGGCCCACCGCCAAAAAACTGTGGATTGGCTTCTCAGGAAGGGCATCCGGTCAATTACCTTGGCTCCACTAAATTTCACAAGCAGTATGCCTCAATGGGATGGGGTGAATCGGCCACTTCCATTTAGCAGGGACAAAACCGATTTAAACTTTGGTTTAACTAACTAACTTGGTCCCTTGTGCGTTACTCAGAGTTCCAAACGTGACGAAAAGTGCATGGACCTTAAAGTACCAGTAAACGCACGTCTGTGAACACTGCCAGGCGTGACGTGCTAATTTGCCCCTACAACTCTGGTTGATAATGAATAACAAAGGGTACACTCCTGAACAAGGCGATACGGTCCTTTTTTTAATTTAAAGTATTCCCTTGTTCAAAATTACTGTCCTTAGTAGGCTCATGTTTTTCAGCCAATTGAAGGTGTTGAGGTGTTGTAGTTTTGCCAGCACATTAGGTCCCAGCGTCCATCACCTCTCCTTGATGACAGACAAAGATAGATGCGAACAGCTCCCCGTAGCTTCTTCTTTGGTCACTCATTCTTGCACAATGCACATTCCCCCCACCCCCCGCCCGCCTCTTGACGAACTCACGACGAAGGAATGGGATGGCCACTTGCCACCAATTCTGTAAACAACAAGTTATTGTTCATGTCATTTCCTAATCCGAAGAAATAGAAAAGTCTTTGCATGAAGTACATCGCTGATTGTACTAACCACAAACAGAGGGCTCCCTTCATAATTCAAAACCTGTGCAAAGCATGAAAAGCAACTTTTTAAAACCCAGAACCCCTTCCTTCACAAATTGTTAACAAGGCATGGCCTAACCTTGATTACATAATTTAGTAGATATAGGCAATAGGATTCAGAAAAAGATAAACACTTTTGTAAAATGGCCCTTCATGGTGAAAAAATGAGGCCCTTGAATACAGTACGCTGCCATTCACATTTTTAGGTGTTTCACAATATTCATCGTTGTCCATAATTTACTAATTGTTATTCAGATGTGCATTAAAAAGCTTATAAGAAAATGTCAGTAGGCAGTAACATTACTGATGCAAATTACATTACTTAACCATTTCTAACTATCAATTAAACTGAGGCAAGTACATCGCATTACACACTAGAACAATTATTATATGCACAGGCACAAACATCTGAGAAAAAAATCTTTAACACATGCGCCTGTACGAGGACTCGAACCCGGACCCACGCTTCTTGTCGATGCTCAACCACTGAGCTATTACAGCCTTATAAACAGAGATTCGGTATGAATCATGGGATTGGCAGGTCAGGTAAAAACAACACAACAAACAACAATCAATTTCACACACTGTTTGTGTTGTGTATTTTGTGTTATCAATTCCCTCCATGTGTTCAGTGAGTATCGCACCAGCAATGGTCGCACAAGTAAACCACACTGCTCGCTTGAAGCGACAGGGTTTTACACGCACGCACAAAGATGGCATATCTTAACGCATGCCTAAGAACTGCGTCAAGGTGGTTATGACATCACTGCACAGAGGCAGAGAAATGGACTAAGTCATGTTTTTTTTGTGTGTGAGTTGTCAATTATGTAGGAAAAATCAGACTAAATTAAGAATAAGAAGGCCCAAAATGTAGTTCTTTCGATGGCCTACATAAATGTGGCTGCAAATATCACAAGCAACCTATTGGACTGGGCATCGAGATGGTTTTTTAAACCACTCCCATAATGCATTGCATTGCCTATACTGTTACTGTACAAAACACAGGTCAGTACTTAGGGATAAAAACTGCTCAAGAAGTTTATGAACCACAAGACATTTCATGATCAGGGTAAAAATTACCTGTACATACTAACACACTGTGTACGCTAAAATTAGTGTAAAGGTCAAGGTTTTTATGTGTTAAAATAGGATTTTTGTGGGACACATGACCTCATTAAGGTAAAAGTTTCCAAAACTGGTGCTTGTGGATGGACCTCAATATACCCTTTGTTCAGCATACAAACCAGTACATATGCCTTCTTGCTGCAAAGACAAATATAGCACCCACCTTATCGTATTCAAATATTTCCTGCACCTTCCTCTCTCGGATGTCACATCACAAGCTTCATCCTCAATGTTAATCTGTGTTCACTTTGGTGGGCTTCAAGCCCCTCCTGGCTGACCTGTACAAAATATTTCAATAAATTATATATTACATGCAGCATGGTCAGGTCAGTTTTTCTTGAGGGTGTGTTACTGGTATCCTAGTAACCGCAGGCGGTGGTGGCCAGCCTCCTTCATTAATACAACTCACCAAAACTTTCAAAGAAATTACAGGCAATACTGAGTGCAAATCAGCAAATCAATTTGGGTGCTTTGATGTGGGTCGGTCATGGGTGTTCCCATGGTGTCCCCATGACCCACAACGACCTCCTCCTCGTTCGTTATTCATACAAAAAAAAATCAGAAATAGCCCTTTCCAGAGTGGAGATGATTCTTAAACTCCAACGTTTTGGATAAGAGAAAATATTTCCTGACAACATTCGAAATTCGTCATGATTCGCTTTAATGTGTAAAAACCAATGGCGACCACTAATAATTTGATTTATTGCCGCCCTCACTGTGCTAGTAACCAGTACTACAGTCCCAGGGACGGGTTGTAAGGGCAAAGGTTATTATCCCCATTGGGTTCTAATGAAATTGATGCGGAGGATGTAGCGGTTACCCTGGTAGAACTAAAAAGATATGACTACAAGGAAGTCGTTCGGGAGCCCTTAATAGTAGCCATCTAGAACATTGACGTCAGGAAGGTCATAACGTTAATATCTTTTGCTCCAATATATCTCACGAGGCAGTATTGCTGTGAATGTTGAGGGAATTCGGCCACCCGTTTAGCGGGGACCAAAACTGGAGTTAAAACCTTTGTTTTCCGGCTTCACTACTACACTGTTGGATTAAGCCACTATCAGCGATTTTGTCAAAATGTAAACAAACTGCGCCCCTATTTTTCATCAAAGTGCATTTGCACTGTGGTGTTGGAAATTGTTGTAGTAAAATCCCTGTAAGTGGCTAAGAATTTAATCGCTGATTTGTACAAGAAATTATGATTTTTTTGGTTTGTTTACTGAAGAAAAGCGGGATATGACTTTTTTTAGGCGCCAGAATAGTGGTAAATGGATCTTCAGGAACAGCTTTTAAAATGGTTTAGTTCTGTTTTTACAAATGGAACATTAATATAAGATGTTGATATGCCAACACTAGCCATTTAGAGACAAAATGGGCATTTTGATTTTGGAAAAAAAAATGATGCTGAATAGTGGGCTTTTAAGCAGGTCAACTGTGCTGTTAGGATTATGCAAGGCAAAAAATTGTTATGCTGCCCTTAATGGTGAGAAATTTTTTTTTTTTTTTTTTACCCCATTTGGTCAATTTAAAACAAATTCCATTTACCCGGTAAAATCTCAGGCTAAAAGATGTTAGGCTTGGGATGCTGTTGAGCGAAAGGGCCCCCCCCCGGCAGTTTGGTCGACCCATATTAATTTTACACGGTATTCTATGGGCTTACCCAAAGTCATGTTTTAACTCCAATTTCAAAGGGATCATAGCCTGAAAAAGCACCAAATAGGGTATTGGGGTCAAGGCCATTCAATCAGAGGAAATAAACTTATATAATTAAATTGGGATATCCCCCTTTAAGAATGGTTTTGCAAAGATAGGCAACTTTTTCTTGAAAATGGGGGGGTGGGGTCAGTATTTTTTTATTCTTTTCTGGGGAATTTCCTTAAATTTTCCTATTTTCAAGAATTTTTCTAATTAAAATTGGGGTAGGTTGCAAAAGCAAATAGGTGAGCGGCCGGGCAGATAGGGGTTTTGAATCGACTTACTTAATTACTCACACGGACTCTAACTTTTTGAGATATCTCATTTTGTTCAGAAAAATGTCTATGTTTCAGATTTGCCCTGGTAGAGATGAAAGTTGTGCAGATTTTGTAAAAAAAAATCGCTGTGTGCCGATTCAGAGCTTTTTTGAAGCAAAAATAACCAAAAATCTGTTTTCTTCTAAAAATTGCATTTGCAATACTTAGAAAGAGTGGATTTGGTTCAAATTAAAGTATTAAACACGTTTCATCATTGAAATTCTAATTTGAAAGACCAAATTTGCTATAGAATAACCAAATAAGGAGAAAAAAGGTCAAATTAGGTTAAAAAAGTGACTTTTTTGGGTGTAATTCTTTGGGGAAACTTTCCATATAATTCAAGAACCCAATTGTACAAAGGAATCACACCATAAATAAACTAGGTGTAGTAGATGAATCAGTGGGAGACAGTGTTGGGTCTGAAATATGGCCCTGTATGCTGATAAGTGGTCTTTAAAACAAAAATTCAATCATAAGGTGTGGACTAGTAAAAACCATTTGGGTGGTTAAATTGTCTGTCCATTTTTGTATAATTTCTGGAGGGTTTGGGGAAACTGCAATTTTAATTTCTAGTAACAATTAATAGGGTGGGTGTTTTGAAAACATGCAAAGAGCGAATACTTTAAAATCATTTTAAAAAAAATCAGCCTTCATGGTATGACTTTTTCATTTTTGTTGAAAGAGGTTATGGTCCTCATCTCCAAAAAAAATCCAGTTGAAAAAACCAGTCGCTTTATAAGATCGAGAAGAGAAATCAACGTTTGGTGAGAGGTCTTGTCACAAGTCTATGGGGGAGTTATTTAGTGGTATGTTTCCAAAAAGCATAATAGGCTGTCATTTGTTTGTAAGAATGTCTAGTTTAGATTTTTTGACCAAAAGAAACCAAAAAAGATGTTCCTGTTGCCAGGGAATGAAAAATGTTTTGTGTGTCAATCATGTATTTTGCTCAATTTATGAATTTTTGCTAAAATAGCCCTGTCCACCTCACTATATATAAATCTGGCTTCAATATAACTCTATAGGTTTACATAAACAGGAACATTCCTTTTGTATCAGGTTGGAAGGTATTTTTATTTCAAAAATAAAATTGCAACCCAATTTTCCGAGTAACACAAGCCCAAATAAGGTAACAACTGTCAAAATTTGGGCAAAAAACGTCATTTTTGTATTTTTCTGCAAACTGATAATGAAAAAATGCAATGGTGCAAGAGCCTTAAATCCATGACTATCTGAAAAAACCTTTTGAGAATTACATTGTAAAATAACTGACTAGGACTTTAAATTAAGGCCCTTTTGGCCATTTGGCCGGTACAAATACAACCATTTTTTAACCTAAAGTGTGCACGTGTATACTTGTATGACAAATACTCTTAGGACCAAACACAAAGCAATTCGTTTGTGTATCTCCAATTTTGTAGTGAAGCCTATATGACAATTGACAGAAGTTCTGCACTCCAATTCCGACCATGCACTCCATTTCCCCCCACTACAATACACAAACTACAGAACACCTGTATTCAGTATGTCAAACTCAAGATTACATATAATTCATTCACTTGTCCACCTTACGACCAGGGTAGCGCTGCCTGGTAAAAGTAAGGGGTCCAGTGGAAATAATGGCCTACCCCCACGTTTAGTCTTAAAACAAGGGGTCCAAACCAGAAAACAGGGGTCCACACATTGTTAAGCGGTAAAAAATTTTGGTTCTCGAACCTGCATACGTCTTTCTATAGCTCCACTTCATGATTAGAAGTGTACTTCACTCCATTAATGAATGGGCAGTTGGGAGTGCCCTTTAAGTTTAACACTTCAATCCAAACAGGCCCGATCTTGACTTGTCACCCAATCGTCCAATCAAAATCGAGAGAACTCAATTCAAACAGAAACTTTGCAAAGTAAAGCAACCAGAATGACTAACTTTACCCCAAGACAGTTTCACTAAACACTACGTTATATACCCTACAAGGCATTTTTGAATGTTTTATTAAAGTTTGCCCTTTGTCTCACCTTTACATCCAAATTTCCAAACATTTTTGAGGCACCATACACACCGGGCTTCACACAGGCCGTCATCTACTACATTTCTGTAAGATAGCCTAGTAAATACATCGCCAAGAAAAATGGTTTACTTTTGAGAAATTATTTGAAATGCGCACTAATCAACAGAAAAACATATTCGCTAAAAAATTCAGGTTTTGGCATTTTTTGAAAGTTTAAATAGATGAAATTCTTGAGGAAAATTTCGCGTCAACATCACTTTATGTCCGGTCGGCCATTTTGGACTCTCTAGCATGACAGACTCCCCAGCATGTCATGAAATGGTTCATGGGACCGTGATATAACATGTGCCGATTGGTTAAACTGCAGTTTATGGAAATTTCTGGCCAGTAAAGGATTTTTTGATTGGTATCTGCAAACAACAAGGGCAGTCAAGAGTTTTAGATATGAATACTTGTGATGGATATCGGCAGGTATCGCAAAGAAATCAGCTGAGACAAACTTGCCGCTTAAAAATATTAAGGTTTGTGAATCGGTACACATTTTTTATATCCGGAAGAGTAAAATTGGGAGGTTTCAATTTCCCACGTAGTAACACGGACGTGTGGTTTGCCTGCGTCCAGTGATTTTTTGGACCCCCAAACCCCGATTGTGAAATTCAGTGCGTCCATAATTATCTAATTTTCCAAAATCGGCACGTCTTGAGCAAGAAGAAAACGCATGAGAAAACGCGTGAGGTGGCTCCAGCTTACGACTACATGAAAATTTAAATGGTTATAAAGGGCAACAAGAGATTGGGGCACCCCCATATTTTGTGTTATATGTTAGTGATTTCATATAGAAAAGACCCCAATAGATTCTTACCTTGTCGTTGGTTAAGGAAATGCCTTGAAACGTCAAAAACAATGGCAATTTTCATGCTTCCTTTCATTATAAAACACATAGGCTGAATTTAGTATTTAACTCCTATACAAATTAGAAATTTCAAAAAATAAAAAAAGTAACAAAAAAATATTTTTCAGATTTTTTTTTTTTTTTTTTTTTAACTTGAAAAAAGTTACATTGGTGCAAACAAATCAATATTTTTCATATTTTTAGGGGAACAGTTTGTGAAATCTTCGTTTGCACCGTTAATTTAGCATAAATCATGTGGCTAAATGATGTATAAAAAGTGGTAAGTTTAAGTCATACACACAGAGTGTAATGCTAATTTGTTAATAAAAATATTTACCCTCATGGACAGGTGTCCCTTGGGTCTCCACCAGTCTTCATGATTTCCACAAAACGCAGCAAGAAAAAGAGGCCAACCAAAGGTATAAGCATGCAAAAGATTATAGTGGAGATTTGAAAATGAGAAATTCCATGAAAGAACAATTATTACAAGGAACTGCTTAATTACAAGAAAACCTACAGTTTCCCGGTAATCATTTGGAATTTAGATGAATGCTTTGGAAACAATCCATAAGTGTACAGAAAGTCTAGCTTTT